>PVJI01013430.1:0-47792 GCA_004026765.1 Micronycteris hirsuta
TTTATTTTTATTTATTTTTAGAGAGAGGGGAAGGGAGGGAGACAGAGAGGGAGAGAAACAGCAATGTATGGTTGCCTCTCACATGGCCCTCACGGGGACCTGGCCTGCAACCTAGGCATGTGCCCTGACTGGGAATCGAACCAGGACTGCCTGGTTCCCAGCCCGCGCTCAATCCACTGAGCTACACCAGCCAGGGCTACTCCCCATTTTTTAGTTTTCTTATTATATACATATAATAAGATATTATTATATGTTAATATATATAACTAACATATAACCTGTTAGTTGTACTTAGCAGGAAAAATTGGAAATTTCTTCTTGGGAGTGGAAATCCTTATTGTCCAATTTTATAGAAGAATTAGAAACTCAAATGAGTTTAATAATTTCATTGCTGAGTAAGCACATGACCATTCTCTCCTAATATATTTTCTTCCAACATTGTTATAAATGTAATATAGGCCATCAGAGAGGGAGGAATGGGGCACAATTTGCTCCGACTCAGGGCACCTCACAGATTGATCAAAGGAGGGCAGCAGGGGCTCAGAGAGGCAGTGGCTGCCAGAGACACTTCTTCCAATAGTTGAACTAAGCCACCATGCAGGGGCCTCAGGCATGCACAGTGGCCAGGCCAACAAAAGGAGGAGGCACAATTAACTCCCACTCAGTGTACATTATGAACTGACCAAAGGGTCACAAAAAGAGGTGGATTATCAACATGGGCCTGGTGCAAATGCCTAGAGTAGAGAGTGCAGGCCACACACAAAGAGATAATTTAAAAGTAGCAAAGGAGGAAAAACAAGTAACATACAAGGGACCTCTGACAAGGCTAGCAGGTGACTTCTCAACAGAAGCACTACAAGCCAGAAGGGAATGGCAATAAATATTCCAAGTAATGAAAAGCAAAGGCCTGGGAGCAAGACTACTCGACCCTGCAAGGATCTCAATTAAAATGGAAGGTGAAGTAATGAGTTTCCCAGACAATAGAAGGCTAAAAGAATATACCACCACCAAACCAGCACTCTGAGCAATGCTAAAGGGACTGCTTTAAGAAGAGGAAGAAAAAGAGTGAGAGAGAGAGGAACACAGGTACAAAGGAGGAACAATGAATAAGTACTATCAATAGTAGCCTTAACTGACAGTGGATTAAAAGCTCCAATCAAAAGACAGAGAATAGCTGAATGGATAAGAAAACATGACCTGCACATACATTGCCAACAAGAGAACCACCTCAGAACAAAAGACCTACAGAGGCTGAATGTGAAGGGTTGGAAAAAATATTCCTAGCAAATGGACAGGGAAAAAATGCTAGCATACCACTACTTGTATCAGACAATTTATACTTCAAAACAAAGGCCATAAAAAGAGACACAGAAGGATATATAATACTTGAGTATATAATACTCAAGGGAAGAATCCATCAAGAACACATAAACAAAGCCCTGGCTGGTGTAGCTCAGTGGATTGAGTGTGGGCTGGGAACCAGACGGTCCCAGTTCGATTCCCAGTCAGGGCACATGCCTGGGTTGCGGGCCAGGTCCCCTGTAAGGGCCACGTGAGAGGCAACCATACATTGCTGTTTCTCTCTCTCTCTGTCTCCCTCCCTTCTCCTCTCTCTAAAAATAAATAAATAAAATCTTTAAAAAAAAAGAACACATAAATACTATAAACATATATGCATCAACAAAGGAACACCCAAATATATAAGGAACATCTTAGAGGACTTCAAGAAAGATATAGACAGCACCACACTTATACTAGGGGATTTTAACACACAACTGTCAAAAAAGGATAGATCTTCCAAACAAAATATCAGCACATGTATTTCAGTATTGAACAATGCCCTAGATCAAATGGACTTAACTAATATATATATAGAAACTTTCATTCCAAAGAAGCAAAATACACATGGGGCATTTTCAAAGATAGACCACATGATAGGACACGAAAAAAGCATCAACAAATTCAAGAAAATTGAAATCATATCAAGAAATTTCTTGGACCATAAGGGCCTGAAACTAGAAACCAACCAGAAGGAAAAAACTCAAAAACATTCAAATTCATGGGGATTGAATAGTGTGCTATTAAACAATGAATGGATAAAAATAGAGATCAAGGAAGAAATCAAAAAGTTTCTGGAAACAAATGAAAATTAACACACAACAGTCCAAAACCTATAGGCACAGTGAAGGTAGTCCTGAGAGGGAAGTTCATAGTGATACAAGCCCGCCTAAAAAAGATAGAAACATTTCAGATAAACAATGCAACCCTACATATACAAGACCTGGAGGAACAACAATAAACAAAGCCCAAAGCAAAGAGAAAGAAGTAAATAACCAAGATCAGGGCAGAATTAAGTGACATAGAGACTAAAAGAACAATTCAAATTATCAAGAAACCCAGGAAGTGATTCTTTGAAAAGATAAATGAAATTGACAAACTATTAATCAGATTCATCAAGAAAAAAAGAGAGAAGACCCAAATAAATAAAATCAGAAGTGAAAGAGCACAGATTACAACTGATACCACAGAAATACAAAGGATTGTAAGAAATTACTACGAACAACTATATGCCAAGGTAAGATCTCACCTCTAAGTGAAACCTAATCAACAAAACAAACAAGTAGGCAAAATATAACCAGAAACTTTGAAATAAAGAACAAACTAACAGTAACCATATGGGAGGGGGGAGAGGGATAATGGGGGAAAATACAGGAAAGTCCATCAAGGAACATGTATAAAGAACACATGAACAAAGCCAAAGTGGGTAGGTTCAGGGGTATGAGGCTGGGGTGGGTGGGGTGGGAGGCCATGGTGGGGTGAAAATGGAGACAACTTACTTGAACAACAACAAAAAAATGAATTTGATCACCTGGGTGAAATAGACAAACTTCTACAAACATAAACTTCCAAAACTGAGAAACCTGAATAGTCCAATAACAGAAACCCAAATAGTCCAATAACAGCTAGTGAAATAGAAGCAGTAATCAAAAGACTCCTGGCACACAAAAGGCCAGTTTCACAGGAGAATTTTACTAAACATTTAAGGAAGAGCTAGCCCCTATTCTTCCCAGTTTATTCCAAAATATCCCTAGAGAGTGAAGACTCCCAGCTCTTTTATGAGGCCAGCATTATCCTAATCCCAGAACCAGAAAAAGACACAACAAAGAAAGAAAATTACAGGTCAATATTGCTAATGAACATAGATGATAAAATCCTCAACATCATATTTGCAAACTGCATCCAGCAATACATTAAAAAGATCATACACCATGATCAAGTGGGATTCATCCCAGGGATGCAAGGATGATGCAGTATTCACAAATCAATAAACATAATATTTCATATAAACAAAAGGAAGACAAAAATCACATGATCATATCAATAGATGAGGAAAAAGCATTTGATAAGGTACAGCAACTATTTATGATTAAAAAAACACTAGCAAAGTGGTAGTAGAGGCAGCATACCTCAACACAATAAAGGCCATATATGAGAAACCTACAACTAACATCATACTCAATGGTCAGAAACTAAAATATTTCCCACTAAGGTAAGGAATAAGACAAGGATGTCTACTTTCACCACTTCTATTCAACATGGTATAAGAAATCCTGGCCACAGCAATAAGAGAACAAAAAGAAATAAAAGACATCCAAATTGGAAGGGAGGAAGTAAAACTGTCATTATTCTCAGATGACATGAGAGTATACATAGAAAACCCTATAGACTCCACCAAAAAACTACTCGACCTAATAAATGAATTTGGCAAAACAGTGGGATACAAAGTCAAGATTCTGAAATCAAAGGCATTTTTGTACACTAGCAATGATATATCAGAAAAGAAACCGGGAAAAAATCCCATTTGCTATGGCAATGAGAAAAATAATGTACCTAGGAATAAACCTAACCATGGATGTAAAAGACCTGTACTCAAAAAACTACACATCACTGAAAGAAGAAATTAAGAAAGACACAAGTAAATGGAAGCATATACTGTGTTCGTGGATTGGAAGAATTAATATCATCAAAATGTCCATATTACCCAAAGCAATATATAGATTCAATACAATCTCTATTAAAGTACCAATGACATATTTCACAGGTATAGAGCAAACATTTCAAAAATTTATATAGAACAATAAACCACCATGAATAGCCACAGCAATTTTGAGAAAAAAACAAAGTAGGAGGGATCACAATACCTGATATCAAACTATATTACAAAACCACTGTAATCAAAACAGTATGGTACTGGCATAAGAACAGACACATTGACCAATGGAACAGAATAGAGAGCCCAGAAATAAACCCAAGTCTTTATGGCCAATTAATATTTGAAAAAAAAACATATTACTTAAATGGGAGTAGAGTTCAAACACATAAAAAGACAAGAAAGGTTTAGATGAAAGTGTGGCAACCAATGTCTTATGAAAGGGTTATAGGTGAGACTTCAACAGTGATTTTTCTGAGAGTTTAGGTGGCCAGGTGGAACCTGGGATAGTGAAATCCCCTAAATTGTTGACACTTTGGCTATAAGCAACATCTAAGTGTATCATACTGAAATTATATTTAGGAAGCACTGATTTAGTTAGACAGATTCATAGTGGCCTCATTCATCCAATCATTCATTCATTTTAGTTCATAAGCAGGATCTGAGGTAAGCATTCAAATCTAATTTCAATATCTAGGAGAACTAGGGCACTTGTAGTAGGATGGTGAACTTCGAGGTTGTTACTAAGTTTTTATAACATCTTCTTTAGTATCACTTTTAGGAAAAAATATCAAACTGGTTCAGCAATATAAAGTGTTGGTTGAAAAATAAGGTTCTAGATTAAGAGAGAGCTGAAATTGATTCCCACCTTTACTATATCCTAATAGAATAGAGCAGTGGATAATGTTATAATCTTTGGATCTAAGCTCTGGTAAGTACGAACTTTGTTACCCTGGGCAAGTTACTTCTTTTTTTTTTTTTTTTTTTCATTTACTGATCTCTAGAATGGTACCAATAGTAGTAACATAGCTTGCAAGATCACTTTGATATTAAAGAGGTTAATATATAGTAAGCAATAAGCACAGAACCTCGCACATAATAAGTGTTTATTTGGTATTAATTGCTAATGAAATTGTGGTTATCATTATTAGCTGCATTATATATAGATTATGACATTCACTTTATGTGACAATTTTCAAGGTTAGAGGAGTAATCCTAGTTATACTGTTCTATACTGCTTTGGTCAATGGGTAAGTAGAATTGGCATCAAAAGATACCTATGTAGTAGAGATTGTATGTTTTTTGTTTTGAAAATTGTGGTATAGGAGGGAAGCAATCACATTTTTTTTATTTTCAGAGAGAATAGAAGGGAGGGAGAAAGAGCAATGCATGGCTGCCTCTCACATGGCCCTTATTGGGGACCTGGCCGGCAACCCAGGCATGTGCCCCGACTGGGAATCGAACCGGGACTGTCTGGTTCCCAGCCCATGCTCAATCCACTGAACTACACCAGCCGGGCTACAATCACATTTTTAAACTGCTCTAAATTCTAATTAATAACATAAATATAAGAAATCAGACTGAAATCAAAAGTCCAATTCCATTTATTGAAAGCTGGACTGAATTATATAATTTAAGATCCTAGGCATAAGGGACTGATGCCCACAGATATTCTTGTTTGGAATTGTCACAATTACTATGTGGAAATAAGTTTAATATGTTGCGTATAAAGGACACATGGGCAATAACAAGGGGGGTGGAAACAGGGGAAGGAGATGGGGAGGGCTGGGGCAGTGGGGAGAAAAGCAGAAAACTGTACTTGGACAACAATAAAAATAAATTAATTAATTTAAAAAGTTTAGTATGTTGGCTTTGTTAATTTATATGTGGAGTTATATTCACCTGCAGGTGTTCCATCATGCCTTGTTAAATATCAGTTCCAGTCAAAAGATTAACAATTCCTACCACAATTTCAAAGTTACCTACTTCATTAGATCTTGAAATTTTATTTTGAACAGAGCAAAGATAAAGGCATGATCAGCAACTATACCCAATACTGTGAGTCATTATTAAGTCTTCACTGTATTAATCTTGGAAACTTGAATCACTATCTGGATCACCTAGATTTAGCTTATTCAATACAGTCTAACTAATGGATAGCTCAATTCAGAGAAATACAACTTTATACTGAAATCAATTTGATCACCTATAAGCTTTTTAAAAGATTTTATTTATTTATTTTTAGACAGAGGGGAAGGGTGGGAGAAAGAGAGAGAGACAAACAAACATCAAAGTTTGATTGCTTCTTACACACCCTGGCCCACAACCTAGGCTTGTGCCCTTACTGGTAATCAAACCAGTGACCCTTTGGTTCGCAGGTTGGTGCTCAATCCACTGAGTTGCACCAGCCAGGTCTGATCACTTAAAAAAGATACACAAAGAATTTAAAGAGAGATAACACAAAGAGTAACAGATCTGTAAGTATGAGAAATCATTATGCTAAGTGAAATAAGCCAGGTGAAGGACAAATACCATATGACCTCACCTTTAACTGGAACATAGTCAACAAAAGAAAAAAGCAAACAAAATATAACCAGAGACATTGAAATTAAGAACAATCTAAAAATAGCTAGAGGGGAGAGGGGAGGGGACAGCAGGGAGAAGGGTTTTCAGGAACTACTATAAAGGACACATGGACAAAACCAGGGGGGGGGATGGAAGCAAGGGAGGGAGGTGGATTTGGCTGGGGTGAGGGGGAGTGGTGGGGAGAAAATGGAGACAACTGTAATTGAACAACAATAAAGTAATTAAAAAATAAATAATAAAAATAAATAAACACATGACCAAATTATCTCAAAAAAACACACACAAACAGAGAATTCACTGAGAGCATGTCATATACTGGACTGAATTTTAGGCATCATCTTGCATTAGATATAATATTTTTTCATTAATTATATTTAAAGTTCTAAGGATTCTTGTGTCTTCCTCAGCCATAATTTAATGGCTATTAAAATAATAATACTTATATAGAATAATAATTTTAATTCTTCTGAATTATACCTTTTTATCATTTTAACAAGGTAATATTTTAAAATCTTAAGAGATTGAAGTTTAGTTACTTACCTCTTATTTATTCCCCCTGAAGGGAAATGAAGGGATGTCTGTCATCTAAATGCAACAGTGGTACACATTGTCTTAAAAGTTATGGAGAGCCCCGGCTGGTGTAGCTCAGTGGATTGAGCATGGGCTGGGAACCAAAATGTCCTGGTTCGATTGCCAGTTGGGGCACATGCCTCGGTTGCAGGCCAGGTTCCCAGTGAGGGCCATGTGAGAGGCAACCATACATTGCTCTTTCTCCCTTCATTCTCCTCTCTCAAAATAAATAAATAAATAAATAAATAAATAAATAAATAAATAAATAAATAAAATCTTAAAAAAAAAGTTATGGAGACAGCCCAAACTTCCGTGCGCCACTCTAAATTGTCGCATTTGTACCCCAAACAAGATCCACAGTTTCTCAAAAACTTTTCTAGGTTCTGTCTCCTAGATCCCTCATTTTTATTTACCTTTTCTTCATCCCCACTTTCTTTGCCAAAACATTTTTGGTCTGGGTTACAGCTATAGCCTTATATGTAGTGTTTTTCCTCCTAGGTAAACTCTCCTTTCTCTTATCCACTAATAATTGACAAATGAGTGAAGGTATATGAATTCAGGATTTACAAAATGGCACAGGGAAATGTAATATGCCAATCAACCAGACAATAATTATTAGAGACCTTGCCAGCTCATAAACACCTGAACTTTAGACAACTGCAAATTAAATATTACAGTACCACTTTAACACTTAAAATAGAAAGTAATTAATATAAAAGAGTGGTATCTAGTTTTAACAAGTTCTAAAGAAATGGGCAATATCAAGCAGGCTGCTGTGAGTGTGGATTGCTATAATCTTTTGGCAAGGCAATTTTTTTGTATCTTAATGTTAAACAATTTTATTAGGAATCTATCCTACCCCCAAAAAATATATGTAAGATGCATAGTACATCATCATTTTAATTAAAATGAACTATAAATATTTCTACTTTGTAAGGGAAAGGATGACAATTACGGTGTAGTCATTCTAGATTTTAAAAAGAAAACTGTATCTATGTCTATTGGCCTAGAAAGATCTACATAATATACTGTTCTCTGGGAAAAAAGTTAAAGAACAATGAATATAAGATAATTACTTTTACACATAAAGAATAGAGAACCTAAAAGTTAGATTTATAGTGTGTATTTGTGATATTACAGAGAAAGGGATGAGAATGGCGATGGTTACCATTAGAGGGGAGGCTGTTTGCTTTTTTAAACAAATCAACTAAAATGTCAGTATCTTTTAATGAGGTTCAAAATGTGATTATTTGTGACTATAGAAAATGACACAGTAGTGGGGTGAATACACAAAACACTATTTACCACTGGGTAGGACTGATTGCTTCCTCTACTGTGTGATACTGGAGAGCTAGTATAGCATAGCTGTTATGAACATAGAGCCTGTATTATAACTATGCAGGTTTGAATCTTAGCTACACTATTTATAATATGTGTGATCTTTGACAAGTTTAATAAATCACTTAGTGCTTCTGTCCCCTCATTAGTAAAATAGGGTAATAATAATACCTGCTGAATAAAGTGATTATGAGAATTACATGAACTAATAATACATATTTAATGCTTAAAATATTTCCTGTTACAAAGTAACCATTCAATAAATGTTAGCTGTTATTGTAGAATGACAGGATTTATATGGATATCTCACTTAGAAGCACATAATATTTTAAAAGAAGTATATATAAGTAGAACCTAATCAACAAAATAAACAAGCAAGCAAAATAGAACCAGAGACATAGAAATAAAGAACAAACTGACAGTGACCAGAGGGAAGAGCAGAGGGAGATAATGGGGAAAGAAGGGGTAGGGTCAAGTCAGGGAACATGTATAAAGGCCCCATGGACAAAGACAACAGACAATGGTGGGGAGGACTGAGTGTGGGATGGGTGGGGGGGTAGGGCGTGGGAGAGTAAAGGGGGAAAAATGGGGACAACTGTTATTAAACAACAATAAAATTTTTTAAAAAGGCCCTGGCTGTTGTAGCTCAGTAGATTGGGTGCCAGCCTGCGAACCAAAGGGTCACCAGTTTAATTCCCAGTCAGGCCACATGCCTAGGTTGCAGGTCAGGTCCCCCAGTAGGGGGTGCATGAGAGGCAACCAAACATTGATGTTCGCTCCCTCTCTTTCTCTCTCCCTTCCCCTCTCTAAAAATAAATAAATAAAATCTTTAAAAATTTTTTAAAAAGAAGTATATATGCAGGTAAATCCAGTTGATTTACATTGAGAATATGACAGTTCATTTTTTTATTTTTAATAATTTATAAAATATGTATTATTTATTCAGAAGAAAAACAAACTTACTACAAGTAATATATGTTTGATGTTGGTAC
This sequence comes from Micronycteris hirsuta, assembly GCA_004026765.1. NCBI lineage: Eukaryota > Metazoa > Chordata > Mammalia > Chiroptera > Phyllostomidae > Micronycteris > Micronycteris hirsuta. Next base: position 9,478 of record PVJI01013430.1, read on the forward strand.
AAATAAGATGAATCACCTGCAGCTTACCATGCAAACACATCTAAGTGCAAGCCCTAGATTTCAGCCAAATTTATTTCTCTATTTCTTCAGCTCTAATTGGGATGACCATATAATTTATCATCTAATAATTCAGGGAAGTTTTGAAAGAAAAGTAGGGCACTTTATAATTAAACTTAGAACTGGTCTTAAAAGGGACTGTCTGGATAACTAGGATACATGGTCATGCTAGCCCTAGTAGAATTTCCCTTGACATAACAATACTCACCCCATTGTAGCCCAGTATACTTATGCTTGCTTCATATTCACCATAGTGAATCACCATGTGAATCTGAAGGACACCCTAGTTCAGGCTACCACCATTCTTCATCTGGATTAATAATACCTTTACAAAATAATAGCTTGTTTATAATAATAGCTTAATAAATATAAGCTACAACAATAGCTTATTTAAAGCTAATAAATAGCTTTACCACCTTTCTTTCCTTTTTTCCATTCACTCACCACAGCTGTCAGAGTGATCATTTTAAAATGTAGGTTAAGGCCCGGCTGGTGTAGCTCAGTGGATTGAGCGTGGGCTGGGAACCAGAGGGTCCCGGTTCGATTCCCAGTCAGGGCATATGCCTGGGTTGCGGGCCAGGCCCCAGTGAGGGCCATGTGAGAGGCAACCATACATTGCTCTTCCTCCCTCCCTTCTCCTCTCTCTGAAAATAAATGAATAAAATCTTTTTTAAAAAAATGTAGGTTAAATCATGTCAGTTTTTTGCTCAGTTCCTCCAATGACTTTCTGTGTCACTGAGAGTAAAATCCAGAGTCCTTTCAACTGTCCTTATAAGACCCTACCCTATCTGGCTGTCCTCTACCTTCAAATAAAGATCCCACTGATTCTCTAACCTTATCTCCTACTATTCCCACTCTCATTGGTTTGCCTCCAGCAATGCTGATCCCTTTCCTGTTCTTCAGGCATATCAGAAATGCCTCTACCTGAGTGACTTTGCACTTCTGTTCCCTTTGCTTGATGTGCTCTTTCTGCCAACATATATGGTGTTTGCTCCCTCATATTTGTCAGTTTTTTTCTCAAAGTCTCATTCCTCATGAAATCTATTCAAACACTTTATTTAAAATTGTAAATCACTGCCCCTCTGATACTCCTCATTCCTTTTCTCAATTTTATTTATTTTATTTTGAAATTCACTAGAATGTAAGCCTCTATGAAGTTAAGAATTGTATTTTGTATCCCCTACTGTATCCACAGTCCCTACAACAGCACAGACCACATAGCCAGTGCTTAATACATATTTCTTGATGGACAATACAGTGAAGACAAACATTACTTGCTTCTCCAACTTTTTCAAGTATAGATTTATTTATACTAATTCTTTGCAGGATCTAAACCCCATTCTTTGGGGTGCCATGCCTAATGCCATAACTTCTGTAAGCATATTGCCTATCAATTCTGAGAAAGCTCATGAGTCTGCTAATGACCACAAGCTATATGCTACACCAATTTGTAAATAAATGACAAGTTTTGGAAACATGTTCCCTCATATATTTTTAAGCAAGTAGGGTAGGAAATGAGAGTATGTTATCTGTGCTGGTGCAGATCTTTATTTTATAGCCGCTAATTCCTCAGAGGAGTAATAAAGAATGACATCAAAAGAAGAAAGATCTCCAGACTCATTTTTGTGTGATGCTTTGCCAAGAGCAACATTATCAGGGCAGTGCATGCAGCACATGGAGTTGGGGGTCCCTGGAAATGTGTGAATTTGTTGCCACCACCAAATTAAATGCTTAATTATATTGTCTTTCCAATTTTACATTCTTAATTACACATTCATAAAACTGCCCCTTTGTTTGAGCATAAATACAACTGCCACAAAAATATAATTGCGCACATTTATGAAGTACCTAATTTGTTTTAGTTGCTGGTTCCTAATCACATATGAAATATAAATGAATTGTAGGCCATATATTCTATGTTAACTACTTCAAGGAAAACTTTTCATAGGTCCAATCAACACTGAAGTTGCAGGAAGTAACAAGCCTGGTGTCGAACATTCTTTATGTATACTACCTAGACATCCTAGACCTTCCTGGATGTTTCAACCTAGACATCCAGGAATATACAATTAGCAATGGCTTACATATACATCCATAAAATGCCATAAAACAACATATCCCATGCAATTGTCTTTTGAAAAGTTTTCATGCTATGAACAACTATTTTACCCTAACTTGCTCTAGTGCCACTAACTTTATTTCAAGACTAAAGTTCATGAAGTCAAGACTCTTGTACATCATTTTATACATAGGTATATTAGTTTCCTGAGGTTATCATGACAATTACCATAAATTTAGTGTCTTAAAACAACTTAAATTTATTTTCTCATAGTATGGAGGCCCAAAGTCTAAAATCAAGGTGCTCATACTGGTGTACTCTATCATGAGGCTCTGAGTGGAGAATCCTTCTTTGCCTCTTCCTATTTCTGGTGGCTGGCCAGCATTCTTTGGTGTTCTAATCTCTGCTTCTCTCTTCACATTGCCATTTTCTCTATGTTCTTTTCTATCTCAAAACCTCCTCAACCTATCTCTTTTAGGCATACATGCCGTTATGAACCTACATGCCATTGCAAACATACATGCATGATAATTCAGCATAAGCATCTCTCAAGATGCTGAACTTCATCACATCTTTTACCTATGCTACATTTTTCATATAAGATAATATTTATAGATTCTACATATTAGGAAGTGAATATGTCCTTAAGAAATGTTTTTTTTTCCAGCTTACCACGCTAAGACAGTGTCTGACACACAATAAAATGTTGACAAATATAGTGGTTTATAGGCCTTGAGCAAGTGTCTCCCTCTTACCCACCCTCATCTCTCTCTTTCTGTTTGGTTTTCTCATATTTAGCCTGAGAGGGTTGAATTATATAATAATTTTGACGTAAAATCACATAAAACAATGATAAAGAAAAAATCACATGGAATTAGATTGATCCAGGTATAGGCTTGAGTTTGATATAGTTCATTCCACACTTCCATTACTCAGTGAAATAGAGAAAGAGACATGCATATGTCTTTGTGTTTCTGAGTTGGCTTATTATAGCATATTAGTCATTTTAAGGCAATAGAATGAGATTTGATAGAGATGTCCTCACTTCAAATATGTATGTGGAAGTGGGAGAAATGTCTATAAAGGCATGATACTTGCATTATGTTTGTAATCAGTTTTGAGCCCCAAAATTCAACCATGAAGAACTGTATTAGAATTATTTTTTCCTAAATATCACAAAACAAAACACTGTAGGAGATATAGACTGCCATCCAAAGAAAACACGTTATGACAGCTAAAATTTTAATCAAGTGTAAACAGTTTGCAGTAGCTATTCTTTCAAGATATATTGGAATTATTGGTATTTTAAAATAGAACGTTTATATGCTTAGAGATATATCAGTTTTGAAATACAAGTGCCATATGGTTTCACTCATATGTGGAATCTAATGAATATATGTACTAACAAGCAAAATAGAGACAGATTCACAGATAGCTGTAGGGGATGGACTTTAGGGGCTGGGTGGGGGATGGAGGGACTGAGCAAAAAAAGAAAAAGAGAAAAACTCATAAACACAGACAACAGTGTGGTGATTGCCAGGGGGAGGTGATAAGGGAGGTGGGCAAGGGTATAGAGGAGATAAATAATGATGGAAGGAGACTTGACTTGGGGTGGTGAACACACAATGCAGTGTACAGATGACATGTTGTGGAAATGTGCACATGAAAACTGTATATATAAATTCAATAAAAAGAGAAAAAGTTAAAAAATAAAATATGCAAATTTGTCAAAGTTTCTTTACACATAGAAAATTTCCCCTTAAATTCATGTTTTTCATTCAACTAGTCAAAAGTTTATTATCCTAACTTAATATAAAATTGCATGAAAAAATTTTATTGGTTTTCAATAAATGGTGCTTGAACAACTGGACATCCACATTAAAAATTAATCTAGACACAGACCTCACACCCTTCACTAAAATTAACTTAAAATGGATCACAGATCTAAATGTAAAGCACAAAACCATAAAACTCCAAGATAATAACATTGAGGAAAACCTTGATGAGTTTGGGTATGGTGATGATTTTTTAGATTCAACATCAGACGGATTTCATGAAAGAAATAATTGATAAGCTGAATTTCCTTGAAATTAAAAACTTCTACTCTGAAAGACAATGTTAAGAATGAGGAGATAGCCCTGGCTGGTGTAGCTCAGTGGATTGAGCGCGGGCTGGGAACCAAAGGGTCCCAGTTCGATTCCCGGTCAGGGCACATGCCTGGGTTGCGGGCCAGGTCCCCTGTGGGGGCCATGTGAGAGGCAACCATACATTGCTGTTTCTCTCCCTCTCTGTCTCCCTCCCGTCTCCTCTCTCTAAAAATAAATAAATAAAATCTTTAAAAAAAAAAGAATGAGAAGATAAGCCACAGACTTGGATATATACAGGGGTGAATGAAAGCAGGTTTACAATTGGGAGTATATGAAGCACAGTTTATTCTTGTATTTTTATTTATTAATTATTGTATTATTTCCCATCCTACAAACTACTTTTGCCTGCTCCTGTATTTGCAAAAGACCCATATGATAATGGAATGGTATACAAAATACACAAATGACTAATAACTAATAACTCAACAACAACAACAACAACAACATTAAAAATGGGCCAAAGGCCTGACTGGTGTGGCTCAGTCAGTTGGGAAAACCTAAAGGTCATGGGTTCAATTTCTGGTCAGTGTACATGTCTAGGTTGCAGGTTTGGTCCTTGGACAGGGTGCATACAAAAGGCAACCATTCAATATTTCTCTCTCACATGAATGTTTCCCTCCTACTCTTTCTCCCTCACTTCCCCTCTTTCTTAAACTTATCTCCTTATCTCCCTAAAAGCAATGAAAAAATAACTTCAGATGAGGATAAAAAAAATTAATGGGACAAAGATGTTAAAAAACACCACAACATAAGAGATGTATAGATAGCAAATAAAGCATATGGAAATATGTGTCACATCGTATGTCATCAAGGAAATGCAATTTAAAACAACAATAAGATACCACTATGCACTTATTAGAATGGAAAAAGTCCAGAGCATTGACAACAGTAAATGCTGGTGAGGATATGGAGCATCAGGTAATCTAATTCATTGCTGATGGGAATGCAAAATTATACAGCCACTTTGGAAAACAGCTTATAATTTTCTTACAAAACTCAACATAATTTTACCATGTGATCCAGCAATCATATCTCTTGCTTTACAGTGATCCCTCACCTATCACGGGAGTTATGTTCCAGAGATAGGTGAAAATCCAAGAAGTAGCATCATTATATTTATTTTATTATTTATATATTTTAAGGCTTTATAAGCCCTTCCCACACTCCTACAAAACTTTCCCACTCTCTTATTAACCTTTCCCACACTCTTATAAACACTTCATATGCTCTTATACACTTTCTACACTCTTAAACCTACATAATTTTAACTACATATAAAATTCTATACATATACTCACCAGTGAAGTATACTACAACTTGAATGATGAAGATCATGAGTTATGTAGCTATGTAGTACTGATGGTGATGAAGGTGATGATGATGAGATGAATGTACTACACAGCCAAGAAGAGCATTACAGCTCTTCTGAAGGCACTGCTTCATCAGGCACTTCATCAGGTGGTGCAGATTCTTCACCCTGGGCTGTAATTTCTATTTCCGCTAAAGGCATAGGCATAACTGATCTCTTTGTCTGAGTGATGAACATAGTTATGGAGAGTTGCTGGTGCTGCTTTTTCTTCTAAGTGAGAAGGTTTTTATAAACTGACATGCCACTCTCGATTGTATTTATGAAGTGCAGCAAACGAAGCCTCTGGGCGTCCCATTCTTCAGCTACTCACTGAAGTTCTTTGGCCATTCTGAGCATGGTTGCAAGATGATCGAGTGTTAGACCAACCGCCTCCTCTTTTCCAACCCATAGTTCATCTTGTTCATCATCCTCTTCTTAACTTGCTGACTTTGTCATCTCCATCAGGTCTTTGTCTGTTAATGGTTGTGAGTGGACATCCGCAGAGGCAGCTTCTCCATGCAGAGAAACTCTCTTGAGTCCAAAGCGTCTCTGAAATTTGTCAAATCAGCCCTTGCTGGCACTGAATGGGGTTGGTCTGGTGGGAGAAGCACTCAACGGTCCTGCTTCTGTGTCGTCGTCCTCATCTTCATCCTCATCACTGTCGTGAATATCCATGCTTTCCACAAAACTATCATAAAGTTTTTTGGCCTTTGTCTAGATGGTGTGATATCCAGTGATATATTCTTCTTCCTGCAGTCATTTATCCACAGGGCCAATGCAGACTCCATCCTCACAATGGCCTTATTTTGGGAAGTGACCACCTTCTTTGCAGTCTTGTAAAAAGTCATAGTTGCCGTAGACCTAATATTCTTCTCATCTTTCTTTATGTAGGGAACAGTAGATTTGTTGATCCCGTAATGGCGGCCTACAGCCACGTAGCTTTTGCCTTTCTTTAACATGTCGAGAAGTTCCACCTTTACTTTGATGGTAAGCATATTCCTCTGGTGCATGGGTTCACTGCCAGAAGCCTTAGAAGGCTCAGAACATTTGGGTGGCATTATAGGACTCGAAATAAATTCAAACTTTTATGAAAATTTCACAAAAACACAACACTGCAGATCAGCACTACGCTCAGTGATCAGATGTCGATGTGAAGTGGACAAGGAGAGATGCTGAACATATGAGCACAATGCGGGAGAGCAAACAGACCAATGCTACCATCACTGAGCCAATCAGCACCCAGGATACAGAACACAGTGCTGTGGTTGGTTGTCTTCCATTCCATCAGCCAATAGTGTGCCGTGTACAATCTCACATCGGCAAACTTACACAAGCGGTAGTGGTGTACTGCATTTCTATTGTGTATAGTACAGTATTCATCCCCTGATGAAATACATACAGTATTTTATTTCAATTTAATATTCTTTTAATATATTTGAATTAATATTTTTATATTTTTATATTGTTTTAAATTTTTAGGCAAAAATCATTAAAATCATAAATATTATATGAATACCTATATACCACAAAATCCAGTGATATAACGAAAACTCCGTGATACAGTGAAGCCACAATAAGTGAACCGCGATATAGTGAGGGATGACTGTATACCCAACTAAATTGGAAAATTTATATTCACATACAGTTCTACACTTGAATACTCATATGTTTTTTCATAATTTCTCAAACTTAGAAGAAACATTATCTTTCAGTAGGTAAATAGATAAACTTGGTACATCTAGACAATGGGATATTATTCAGCACTAAGAGAAAATGAGCTATTAAGCCAAGACATGGAGAAATCTTAAGTGCATATTAATAAGTAAAAGCCAATCTGAGAAGGCAACATACTATATGATTCTAACTATAAGACTTTCTGGAAAATACAAAAGTATGGAGATAATAAAAAGATCAGTGCTTGCCTGGAGGGAATAGGGGGTGGGGAGAGATGAATTGGTGGAGCACTGTGGATTTTTAGGACAATAAAAATGTATGATACTTTCATGACCGGTGTTGTTCAGTTGGTTGGGCATCATCCCACAAAGTGAAACTTTGTCAGTTCAATTCCCAGTCAGTGCACATGCTTGGGTTGCAAGTTTGGTCACAGGTTGGGGCATGTACGAGAGGCAACTGATTGATGTTTTTCTCTCACATCAATATTTCTTCCCTCTCTGTCTCCCTCCCTTCCCCTCTCTCTAAAAATAAATAAAATATTTAAAAATGCATGATACCATAATTATAGAAATAGATAATATACACTTGTCCATACCCATAAAATATACAACACCAAGAGTGAACCATAATCTAAACCAGGGATTTTCAATTGGTGTGCTGCAAGAATGGTTAAAACATAGGGGCACTGACCTCTTTTTACTTATATTGTCAAATAAAAATGACAATATCCAATAAAACAGTAGCTGTCCAGCATGAATAAATTAAAAGTATACCTATTTTCTGTCAGATTGGCAAAAATATGTACTTGATGGTGTGCTGCTGATTTTTAGAGTTAGTTTATGTGTGCCATGTGATGAAAAAGGTTGAAAATCACTGATCTAAATTGTGACCTTGGATGATTATGATATGTCAGTGTAGGTTCATCAATTTTATTTTTCTGCTTTAATCTTTGTTATAGTTTTCATTGCCATTTAGTCCATTTATACTCCCCTCCCCCAGCAGTCACCACACTGTTGTCCATGTCCACGAGTCCTTTCTCCTTTTTTCTCAATCCCTCCACCCCATAACCTCCCCCCATCCAGCTGTCATCTGCTCTCTATCTATGGGTCTGTCTCTGTTTTGCTTGTTCAGTTTGTTTATTAGATTCCACTTAGGAGTGAAATTATGTGGTATTTGTCTTTCTCTGACTGGCTTACTTCACTTAGCATAGTGTTCTGCAGGTCCATTCATACTGTTTTAAATGGTAAAATTTTCTTTGTTACAGTCGAGTATCATTCCATTGTGTAAATGTTCCATAGTTGTTTTATCAACTCATCTATTGATGGACACTTGGGCTACTTTCATATCTTGGCTTTTGTAAATAATGCTGCAATTAACATACTGTTGCTTATGCTCTTTTGAATTAGTGTTTTGGGTTCCTTCCTATATATTCCCAGAAGTGGGATCACTGAGTCAAAATACAGGTAGTTTTTAAATTATTTTGAGGTATCTTCATACAGCCTTCCACAGTGGTTGCACCAATCTGCATTCCCACCAACAGTGCAAGAGTTATGCTTTATTCACATACTTGCCAGCACTTGTTGTTCGTTGATTTATTGATGATAGCCATTGTGATAGGTGGGACATGGTATCTCATTGTGGTTTTAATATGCATTTCTCTGATGATTACTGATGTTGAGCATCTATTCATAAGTCTATGGGCCATCTGTATGTCCTCTCTGGAGAAGTGTCTATTCAGTTCCTTTGAATTTATTTATTTATTTATTTATTTTTATTTATTTATTTATTTTTATTGTTGTTCAAGTACAGTTTTCTGCCTTTTCTCCCCACCCCATCCCCTGTTTCCACCCCTCCCTTGCTATTGTCCATTTGTGCTTTATAATTGCTCCTGCAAACCCTTCACTCTTTTCCCCTGAAATTCCTCTCCTTTCCCCTCTGGTCACTGTCAGGCTGTTCTCAATTTCAGTGTCTTTGGTTATATTTTGTTTGCTTGTTTGTTTTGTTGATTAGGTTCCTGTTAAAGGTGAGATCATATGGTATTTGTCTTTTACCACCTGGCTTATTTTGCTTTGCATAATCCTCTCCAGTTTCATCCATGCTGTCACAAAGAGGAGGAGATCCTTCTTTCTTTCTGCTGCGAAGAGTTCCATTGTGTAAATGTACCATAGTTTTTCTGATCCATTCATTTACTGGTGGGCACTTAGGTTGCTTCCAGCACTTGGCTATTGTAAATTGTGCTGCTATGAACATTGGGGTGCATAGGTTCTTTTGGATTGCTGTTTCAGGGTTGTTAGAATATAATCCTAACGATGGAATTGCTGGGTCAAAAGGCAGTTCCATTTTTAGTTTACTGAGGAAATTCCATACTATTTTCCATAGTGGTTTCACCAGTCCACAATCCCACCAACAGTGTACTAGGGTTATCTTTTCTCCACAACCTCTCCAACACTTGTTGTTTGTTGTTTGTTTATGATGGCCATTCTGACCTGTGTGAAGTGGTATCTCATTGTGATTTTAATTTGCATCTCTCTGATAGCTAGTGATGCTGAGCATCTTTTGATATGTTTCTGGGCCCTCCGTATGTCCTCCTTGGAGAAGTGTCTGTTCAAGTCCTTTGCCCATTTTTTAATTGGGTTGCTTGTCTTCTTAGAGTGGAGTTGTGTGAATTCTTTATATATTTTGGAGATCAAACCCTTGTCTGAGGGATCATTGGCAAATATGCTTTGCCATACAGTTGATTCTGTTTTCATTTTAATACTGTTTTCTTTAGCCATGCAGAAGCTTTTAATTTTGATGAGATCCCACTTGTTTATTTCCTTTATGTCCCTTGCTCTAGGGGACATATCAGTGAAAATATTGCTATGTGAAATATCTGAGATTTTCCTGCCTATGTTCTCCACTAGGACTTTAATGGTGTCGACTGATATTTAAATCTTTTATCCAACTTGAATTTATTTTTGTGTATGGTGTAAGTTGGTGATCAAGTTTAATTTTTTTGCATGTAGCTGTCCAGCTCTCCCAACACCATTTGTGGAAAAGGCTATTTTTACTCCATTTTATGCTGCTGCCCCCTTTGTTGAAAATTAATTGACGATAGAGACTTGGGTTTATTTCTGGGCTCTCTGTTCTATTCCATTGGTCTATCTCTCTGTTTTTATGCCAGTACCAGGCTCTTTTGATTACAGTGGCCTTGTAATACAGTTTAATATCAGGTATTGTGATCCCTCCTACTTTGCTCTTCTTTCTCAAAATTGCAGCAACTATTCAAGGTAGTGATGCGGTCACTGGCCTGCAGTGTCCATGAGGTCATGGCTGAGATACAGACAAATTCACATGGACTACCAAGTCCTATGGAGGAAAAGGGAAGGCATGGCCACTCTCTCAAGAGGAGATCGCCCTGACCCTTGCCTTGACAGGCTTTTATTGTCTTTCTGGGAACATTACATTGAAGGTGGTTTTCATTTACTATGCAGAGGTCCTCATTGACTATACAAAGTATCACTGTAGGTAATTACCTTTTACAGATAACAAAGGAGAGGATGTTGTAATTACATCAAGAAAGAAGGATATTTGCAAATGTAAATAGGAAAGTGGTTGAACTGGTTACACTCATCCTTGGAAGGTTTAGCACAGACTTTTAGGAAGTTGCTTTAGACATACGCAGTAAACATTTGCTGCCTCAATCCAGGGTGAGTGAGTTTTAGCAAAAGGATGCCTCATAGCAGTCTAGGTACAATGCAGGCTTGATTCCCCACTGGAAAACCCATCCATGGGCATGGGCCTTGTGTCACTCATCACTGTCCAAGTGGGAGCTGGGCCCACACCACGCAGAATGGTCTCCTATATCTCCCCCTTTGTTTTTAATTAGAATTGCTATAGATCCCACAAAGCCTGCTATTTGCTGGTCTCTCACATGACTATGGGAAAATAATTTGCAAATGTGTCAAAGTACACAGAGCATTATTACAATCAGTAAGCAACCAGAGGCTCCAAAACCCCACATTTTCAGATTAAGCCCATCAATCCTTGTCAGGCCGTAATGATCAAACAATAGGTAACATTCAAAGTGTTACGGGGAATTGAAGCGACCAAACACCCGAGAGATATGGATCACAGACCTTTATCACACGCGTGGACCCTAGGGAGCAGTCTCCAAATTGAGGGCCCCGAACAAAGGAAGGGACTGGCTTTTATGCGTTCAGGCAGTGACGAGAAACTATGTGGCAGAAGATTATAGGAGCCCGGGGGCAGAAGTCAGGTCTAGCTTCCTTATTTGGGAGACAAAGAAAAGGCACATGAGCTTGGGATGAAGGTCACAGAGTACAAACACGGAGGTTGCACGTCATTCGCCCCCCCTCCCTTCTGCAGGTGGGAGATGCTTCTGCGGTTCAGTAGCAGGGAGGTTGCCTGTTACAAAAGAACTATGAGGACTTACTTAGAATCAGGGTCAGATAGCTAAAGGGCCATAAAACTTTGGGGAAGCAGACTCATTTCATGCTTGGACCCTTACCATTTAAATTGAGGGTATTAGCAAAGCAGGTTTCACGGGATTTCATGCATGTTTTTCTTAGGCCCAATTGCCCCACGGAACTCATCCTTTCCAGCACAGGGCCGCACCCATCTCTGGCTTTGTTTCAGGCTTTTCAGGCTTACGTCCAGCAGGGGAAGTAAGGCAGCCAAGAGATTAGGAGACTTCTTGCCAATAGAATGAGGACTCAAGCTACGTCAAAGCTGAGGCATGAGGGTCCATCACCCCCTTTTTCTATAGCTTCCCAAGTCCTTCCCTGAAGGCCTCCTCATGATCGTGTCTGTCTCAGGTCATCCCTCCCTTGAGGAATCTTACCTGTCATTGGCTAACCAATCATGCACTGAGGGCCAGGCAGGGTGAAGTAAAGTGGGCAGAGGCAGTGCTCCTGCCAGGGAGATGAGCTTCATCTCCTCAGTGGCTTAGGGTCCCAAGGTCTCTCATTCAGCCTTAGCCATGGGGGGTTATAGTCTCTGAAACCAGGCAGGGCAGTTCCCAACATTATCTCTCCCCATTTTTTGTTTGTGAATGCAGTTGTAGTTGAGCCTGTGAAACCTACTACTTGCAGTTCCTGAAAGCAATCTTGAGTAAACAACCTCTATATACATTGTAAAACACAAGTAGGGATTAAGACAAGGAGGCACCTCTAAAGGCTGCCATTGACCCAAACTCGTAAATTCAGTCCATTGAACCAGTTTTTAGGGTTTAGCAAGCTGAGATTTTCACGGAGGGTTCAAAAACCTCTTGCTTGGTTAAGCATTGAATGTCCTGCAGCTGCTGATGTAATTCTAGCTGCAATTTATCAACTTGTCTTTTTAAATTGGTAGAAAAAGTCCCTCTTAGGTGATGTTGAATATTGCTCCAGGAGAATTGGATGGGATTCCACTTCAGCTTGGAGAATCCTGGATGGGAAGAGTCCAATGGGGTGGAGGCAAGTTGCTGCCAGGGAAGCCTTTGATATGATGTGGCTTCCCCCTTTTAGTCAGTGGCTCCAAAGGTCCTTCTGGAGAGAAAACATAAGCATATCCTCTTCCCCAAGTTAATAGCGCAACTGGGCCTTTCCATCTTCCTTCCCCTAATGGGTCTTTGTATAAGATCAAGGGGTGTGGGACTGCAGGCCTGTTTTGCAAAAGGTGTTTGTCTATGGGTAACTTTATCATCACAATTCAAAAAACTGTACATATATATTACCAGCATGCTTAAATTCATGAGGGATGTTTCCTGACTCCCTTTTTTTTTTTTGTTTGTGATTACACACCAAGGGCCTTTTGTGACTTGATTGACTAACCATTCCCTCCAGGAGAATAGCCAGTCCTTCCCCAAGGAAAAAAATCAGTGTTTACAGGTACTGAGTTAAAAAAATGGTGCTTAGTTTTCTGTGGAGAAGGGCTAGTTCTCCCCGGGAGACAGTACAGCTATGTTTCATTTTTACAATAAAGGGTCACGGCTCCGGCATAAACAAGGAGGTTTCAAAGTGGTTAAAAACACATATTCTCATTATTTTTCTCCCTGTGCATTTTATTATTTGAGGGAAGTGAGATCTTTGTCCTTCTTTAAACAATCAACTGAAATTCTTTCTAAGTAGAATCCTTATGATGTAACAACATTAGAGATTTCATTTTATTTACCCGAGGTTTAGCAAAATATTTGAAACATTAACAAAATTAGGTAAACCAGCATTTTCAAACTAAATCCTCTAAAGAGGGGAGTGAGACACTATTAGAATCTTATCTCACACTGCCTGGTGTTATTTCAACTTCTGCCCAACTTTTTCCTAAATAATTAAGAATAAAGATCCCTTCTCTGGGAAACACCCAGCAGCCTTAAAAAGCTACTGAAATTAGCTGAAGAAATTGCTCCTAGAGAGCTTGTTCTCCATGGTAGAGGATTCATAGAAACCTTTAAAAATTTATTTTTAACAAATAAAACACCTTTTCTGAAATTCCTCCTGCCTCAAAAGTGGCAAATACAAGACCAGTTTTTCACTATCTGCTTTTCCTTATGAAAGGACCACAAGAAGAGGCTTGAAAGAAAGGATTTGCTGAAATGCTTTAAAAATATCCCTGTAACTAGTTGCTGTTTTCAAAGCTGACTAAAGGAAAAGTCTTTGCTCTTTCTCCCAAGCCTAGACCTAGTTGGGGGTTGTGCCGTAGGGGATGAGCTTGTGAATGTTTTTACAGCGTGCCTTTCATTGTGTGGACATTTGTTTGCAGCTGGCAGGAAACCCAGTGTTCTGTCCTTGTCCACGTCCAGCTAATCCTGTAATGGAAGATTTCTAATGGCTAGAGCCCTTGTGGCTTTTAACTGCTTGACCTGTGCCCATGAGATTGATGCTTGGGAGAGAGAGCAAGGCTCCTGCTTACTAAACAATTTGCAAAGCGGTCAGAAGAGAGTGTGACCTAGGAAGATATACTTTTCCTCTGAAATCCAACACACCCTACGAACTAACCGTAAAGCACTTGGTGTTGTCGGCCCTTACTTACAAGGGCTAATGCACGCATGCCAACCAAATTGGTGTGTTGACCATGATGATGGCTTGTAGCCCTGGGTCCCTGTTCTGGGCACGAGCTGATGCAGTCACCGGCCTGCAGGGTCTGAGACATGAGACAAATTCACATGGACTATCAAGTACTGTGTAGGAAAAAGGAAGGCATGACCACTCTCTCAAAGGGGGTGCCCTCAAATGCCTCTGCCACTCTCTCAAGAGGAGAGCGCCCCGATCCTTGCCTTGACACGCTTTTATTGTCTTTCTGGGCACATTACATTTAGGATGGTTTTCATTTACTATGCACAGGTTCTCATTGACTATGCATAGGATCACTGTAGGTGATTACCTTTTATAGCTAACAAAGGAGAGAATGTTGCTACTTACAACAAGAAAGAAGAATATTTGCAAATGTAAAGGGGAAAGTGGTTGAACTGGTTACACTAATCCTTGGAAGGTTTAACACAGACTTTTAGGAAGTTACTTTAAATATATGCAGTAAACATTTGTTGCCCAGTCCAGGATGAGGGAGTTTTAGAAAAAGGATGCCTCATAGCAGACTAGGTACAATGCAGGCCTGATTCCCCATGGGAGAACCCATCTGTGTGTGTAGGCCTTGTGTCACTATCCATTGTCCAAATGGGAGTTGGGCCCACACCATGCAGAACAGTCTCCCATAGGGTAGTTTATGGTTCCATATAAATTTTTGAAGTCTTTGTTCTATATCTGTGAAATATGCCATTGATACTTTCATAGGTATTGCATTGAAGGTATAAATTGCTTGGGGTTGTATAGACATTTTGATAATGTTAATTCTTTCAATCCATGAACATGGTATATGTTTCCATTTGTTTGTCTTCCTTAATTTCTCTCTTCAATGTTGTGTAGTTTTCTGAGTACAGATCTTTTACCTCCTTTGTTAGGTTTATTCCTAGGTATTTTATTTTATTTTTTTTGTTACTATATCAAATTGGATTTTTTTCCTGATTTTTGTTTCTGATGTTTCATTGTTAGTATACAAAAATGCCTTTGATTTCTGGATATTGAATTTGTATCCCACTGTTTTACCAAATTCACTTATTAGGTAAAATAGTTTTTCGGTGGAGTCTATAGGGTTCTCTATGTATACTATCATGTCATCTGAAAACAACGACAGTTTTGTTTCCTCCTTTCCAATTTGGATGCCTTTTATTTCCTTTGTTTGTCTGATTGCTGTGGCTAAAACTACAAGTACTATGTTGAATAGAAGTAGTGATAGTGGACAACCTTGTCTTGTTCCTGATCTTAGTGGGAAAGATTTTATTTTTTGCCCATTGAGTACGATGTTGGCTGTAGGTCTCTCACAGATGGCCTTTATTATGTTGAGGAATGTTCCCTCTATTCCCACTTTACTGAGTGTTGTTTTCATTAATGGGTGCTGTACCTTATCGAATACTTTTTCCACATATATTGATATGATCACGTGATTTTTGACTTTGCTCTAATTTGTGTGATGTATTACATTTATTGATTTTCAAATATTGTACCATTCTTGCATCCGTCGGATGAATCCCACTTGGTCACGGTGTATGATATTTTTAATGTATTGCTGGATGTGATTTGCCAATATTTTGTTGAGGATTTTAGTGTCTATGTTCATCAGCAATATTAGTCTGGGATTTTCTTTCTTTGTTGTGTCTTTATCTGGTTTTGGGATTAGGATGATGCTAGCCTCATAAAAAGAGATTGGGACTCTTCCATCACTTTGGATTTTTTGGAATAGTCTGTGAAGGATAGGTGTCAGTTCCTCCTTAAATGCTTTGTAGAATTCTCCTGTGAAACCATTTTGTCCAGAGCTTTTCTGTGTCAGGAGTTTTTTGATTACTGCTTCAATTTCGTCTGCTCTGTTGTTCGGTTCAGGCTTTCTGCTTCTTTTTCATTGAGTTTTGGAAGATTATATTTTTTATAAATTGTCCATTTCACCTAGGTTTTTAAATTTCTTGGTATACAGTTCTTTGTGGTAATTTCTTACAATCCTTTGTATTTCTCTAATATCTATTGGAATCTCTTGTCTTTCATTTCTGATTGTGTTTATTTGGGTTCTCTCTCTTTTTCTTGATAAGCCTGCTTAAAGGCTTGTTGATTTTGTTTATCTTTTCAAAGACCCATCTCCTGGATTCATTGATCCTTGAAGTGCACTTTTAGTCTCTATGTCATTTAATTCTTCTCTGATCTTGGTTATTTCCTTCCTTCTACTTGCTCTGGGCTATCTTTGTTGTTGTTCCTTGAGTTCTTGTAGGCATAGGGTTAGGCTGTTTATTTGAAATGTTTCTATCTTTTTTAGGTAGACCTGTATCACTATGAACTTCCCTCAGAGGACTGCCTTTGCTGTGTCCCATAAGTTTTGGGTGGTTGTGAGTTCATTTTAATTTGTTTACAAAAACTTTTTTGATTTCTTCAATAACCCTATAATTGACCCATTATTGTTTAATAACATCCTATTCAATCTCCATGATTTTTAGTGTTTTGCGGTTTTTCCCTTGGAGTTGGTTTCTATTTCAGTCCCTTGTTGTCGGAGATAATGGTTGATATGATTTCCGTTTTCTTGAATTCTTTGAGGCTTGTTTTGTGTCCTATCACATGGTCTATCTTTGAAAATATTCCATGTGCATTTGAAAAGAATGTGTATTTAGCTTCTTTGGGGTGAAAGGCTCTCTCTCTCTCTCTCTCTCTCTCTCTCTCTCTATATATATATATATATATATATATATATATATCAGTTAAATACATTTAAACTAGGGAATTGTTCAATGCCACAATATCTTTGTTGATATTTTTTTTTGGTAGATCTGTTCATTGTTGACAGTGGGCTCTTAAAATACCCTACTATAATTGTGTTGCTGTCAATATCTTTCTTGAAGTCCTCCAAGATTTTCATTATGTATTTGGGTGCTCCTATGTTGGGTGCATACATGTTTACAATGTTTCTGTCTTCTTGGTGGTTTATTACCTTGAGTATTATGAAGTGTCCTTTTGGGTCTCTCTTTATGGCCCTTTTTTGAAGTCTATTTTGTCTGACATGAGTATTGCTACCCCGACTTTTTTTTTTCCTGTCTGTTTGCTTGGACAATTTGTTTCCAGTCCTTCACTTTCAGTCTGTGTAGGTCTTTTGTCCTGAAGTGGGTCTCTTGTAGGCAGCATATGTGTGGGTTATGCTTTCTTAACCATTCAACTACTCTATGTCTTTTGATTGGAACATTTAATTCATTTATGTTTAAGGTTATTATTGATAAGTACTTATTCATTGCCATTTTTTGTACCTGTGTTCCTCTCTCTTTCTCTCTTTGCCTTCCTTTTCTTAAAGCAGTCCTGTTATCATCTTTTTCAGAGCTGGTTTGGTGGTGGTGTATTCTTTCATTCAGACTTCTTTTGTCTGGAAAGCTCCTTATTTTGCCTTCTGTCTTGATTGAGAGCCTTGCTGGGTACAGTAGCCTGGGTTGCAGGCCTCTGGTTCTCATTACTTGGAATATTTCTTGCCATTCTCTTCTGACATTCAGTATTTCTATTGAGAAGTCATCTGCTAACCTTATCGGGGCTCCCTTGTATGTTACTTCCTGTTTCTGCCTTGCTGCCTTTAAGATTCTCTCTTTTTCTTGGAATTTTGCCATTTTAATTATAATTTGTCTTCAAGTAGGCCTCTTTGGGTTCCTCTTGATTGGGACCCCCTGTGTTTTCTGAATTTGTTTGACTTTTTCTCTCATCAGATTAGGGAAGTTTTCCATCATTACTTTTTCAAACAATTTTTCTATCCCTTGCTCTTGTTCTTCGCCTTCTGGTATCCCTATTATACGGATATTATGTTTCATGTTGTCCTGCATTTCCCTTAAGCTGTATTCATTCTTTCTGAGTCTTTTTTCCTTTTCTTGCTCTTTCTGGGTGTTTTTTTTTTACCTTGTCCTCTAGCTCACTGATCCAATCCTCTGGTTCATCGAGCCTGTTTTTCATTCCTTCTACTGTGTTCTTCAGTTGAGAAATTGTTCTTCATTTCCTCTTGGCCCCTGTTGATAGTTTCTATTTCGTTTTCCATGTTGATATAGTTTGCACTGAGTTCACTGTAATTTCCCTGTGGTTTCTGGTAATTGTCTTTGATCTCATTGAGCTTCCTTATAACCATTGTTTGAACTCAATATCTGATAGTTGTCTTGCCTCTATTTCATTTAGCATTCTTTTTGAGGCTTCCTCCTTTCCTTTCATTTGGGGATTGTTTCTTTGTCTTCCCATTGTTTGTAAAAGTCTTCTTGTTAGCCTCAGTTTCTTAAATTGATCTGTTCTGACTACCTGGGTTTATGTCATGAACTTCTATGGTAGAATACCTGTGAGATTCAGTGGTGCTGTATCCTTGATCTCCTGAGCTTGCTGGTCTTGGATTGTTTTTTATGTTGTCTCTCTGTATGTCTTTGTGTTTTGGTTGTTGTTGGGTCTTTCTTTGTTGGGGCCTTCCCTCCAGCTGGTTAACTGAGGGTCACTCTGTATACCACGCCTTGTTTTCTATTTGTGCAGATGTGGACAGGTTGTGTTGAAGCTGATTCTTCTGTGTGAACAATGTTTTGAGGCTTCTCTCTCACTCTTGTTCAGTTGTTTTTTGTGAGTAATTTCTACACCAATTGGTAGTATTTCCCATTCAGTCCTGGATTGAGGTTAGTGTGGGCTCCACTCCCTCCTTCACCTTCTTGTGTTATCTGTTGGCGATTCTTTTGTTGGTGGGTTTCCTGTTCCAGCAGGTGTATTAGTGTTCACCACTCCCACTTTGCATGTCCTCTGTAGTAGCAAAGTAAAATGCATTTCAATGTCTCTGTTTTTTGGATGACCCCTGTTTGGGTCTAACTCTGGTCTTTTCACAGCTCCAGGCTTTAATGTCTCACCTGTGGAGAAAAAAAGGTAAGGAAAGAAGGGAGAAGGAATTAAAAAAGGGAAGGAAGGAGTGAAGGAAAAAGAGAGAGAAGGAAAGATAGGAAGAAGAAAATAAAAAATAAGAATGAAGGAAGAACGAATAAAAAATGGAAGGAAGGAAGGAAGAAGGAATAAAAAAAGAAGGAAAGAAAGGGAGAAGGACTTTAAAATTTTAAAATTAAAAAAAGAAGAAAGGAAGAAATGATTTAAAAGGAAATGAAGGAAGGAAGAAGTAATAAAAAGAAGGTAATGAAAGGTAATGAAAGAAGGAAAGAAAGGAGGAAGGTATTAAAAAATTAATTTAAAACAATAACTAAGTAAAAGAAGGAAGGAAAAAAGAATAATAGAGGAAAGGAAGGAAGAAGGAATAAAAGAAGAAAGGAAAGAAAGGAAGAAGGAATTAAAAGAAAAAGTATTTACTTTAAAGATAAATAAATAAAAGAAGGAAAGAAAAAGGAATAGTAAAGGAAAAGAAGGGAGAAGGAATGAAAAAAGAAAGAAGAACAGAAAGAAAGAAGGAATTAAAAAAAATAGTGTTCTGCTGTCTTTAAAGCAGTCAGGCCTGTTCTGCTGTTCTTCCTGGCTCTGTCAGGCTGGGGAGGTATTGGTTTCACTTTTATCCCTTCCTGAGCTACACTCCTTGTTGTCGTCCAGCCTCCAGCCCAGTTCCTCAGTGCCCTTATGCGCCCAACCTAGGCCTTTAGTCCAGTAGTTGTACTGTCCTTGAGGAGCACCAATTAGGGGCAACTCACACACTTCCTTCTTGCTCTTTGCTGATCTAGATGGTAGGGACTCTCAGTGCCCCTTCTGGGGAGTTTAGCCCCCCCATTGAGTCAAATCTTTCTGGGGACTCTGACTCCCCTCTGCGGGGTGCTTCTGCCTTTCTCCTACAGAGCCAATTGACCCTGCAGGGCTCCAGTTCACAGGGGCTCTGTGGGAGTTGCTCTTTCCCTGGTGCCCTGGGCATGAGCTCTGCGGACTGGTGCATACCATCCTAGGTGCTTCTGGAGTGTGCGCTGGCGGACCACTCTGTGCCTTGGATCACTGGGTACACACCGACCCCGGGGCTGCGGGGGGCAGGGGTGCAGGAGGCGTGAGGCTGCTGTGGAGAATTCCCCAAACAGCATGGAGTGGCCCTTTTTTTCTCTTTTTCTCTTTGAAAAATTCCTCCTCTTCAAGCCAGCCAGTCCAAACAAGCACCTGGCCTCTCACACAGCCCAGTCTGGCTCTCCCACAAGAATCTTGTAGCAGACCTGGTGGGCGCTGGTCCTGGGGCTGCAGCCACCCTGGTCCTCGCACTGATCCTGGGGACCTCATTTTCCCAAAGCACTCTTCTTACTGTCCAATTATTCAATGTTCGCCGTAATTTTTGGTCTCCAATCCTCATATATGCTGGAATACCATTGGGTGTTCGCTCTGTTCCTCAGAAGATCGGCTAGGTGTTTCACCCATGGGCAGGGGGAAGTGGACTCCACTCCCACCTACCTCCCTGCCATCTTCTCCCCTAAATGTAAATGGGTTAAATGTGCCAATCAAAAGACAGAGAGTAGCTGAGTGGATAAGAAAACATGACCCATATGTATACTGTATACCATAGACACACATCAGAATGAAAGATACACACAGACTAAAAGTAAAGGAATAGAAAAAGATATTTCATGCAAGTGGAAAGGAAAGAAGGCTGGGGTAGCTATACTTACACATGACAAAATAAACTTTAAAACAAAGGCTATAGTAAAAGATAAAAAGGACACTGTATAACTATAAAAGGATTGATTCAATAATAGGATATAATTCTCAGAAATATGTAAGCAACCAACATAAGAACAACTAAGTATATAAAGAAAATCTTGATGGGCATAGAGAGATTAACAGTAATACAATTATAGTATGAGTATAGTTAACACCCTATTGACTTCAATGGATAGAAATCCAGAAAGAAAATCAACAAGGAAATGGCAGCCTTAAATGACACACTAGATCAGATTAATTTAATTGATAACTTCAGAACATTTTTCCATAAAGCAGCATACAATCTTTTCAAGTGCATGAAACTTTTTCTGGGATAGACTACATATTAGGACACAAAGTAAGTGTCAATACATTTAAGAAGATTGGAATCATATCATGCATCTTCTGTGACCATATGGTATGAAACTGGAAATCAAGTACAAGAAGAAAACTGAAAAACACATAAATACACGAAGGCTATATAACATGTTATTTAACAATGAGTGAGTTAATAATGAGGTCAAGAAAAAAAATCAAAAGATACCTTGAAACACGTAAAAATGAGAACACAAGAATCCAATATGTATTGAACATAATGAAAACAGTCCTAAGAAGGAAAGTCATACCATTACAGGCTTATCTCAAGAAACAAGAAAAATCTCCTATAATCAATCTAACATTATACTTAAAGGAACTACAACAACAACAACAAATCACAAATCACAAAACACAAAATGAATAGATGAAAGAAAATAATAAAAGCAGAGCAGAAATAAAAGAAATAGCTTCTAAAAAAGCACATGGCTGGGATTCTGTTGGCTCTTCACCCTACAAAATCCCAGCTGTATTTTTTCTGTCTCTATGGTCAATTAATATTTGAAAAATGGGGCAGAATCATAATATGGAGTAAAAGTAGCCTCTTTAACAGATGGTGTTGGTAGATCTAGATAATTACATACAAAAAATGAAACTCAATGATCAACTTACACCATACACAAAAATAAACTCAAGGTGGATAAAAGATTTAAATATAAGTTGCGACACCATAAAAGTCCGAGAGGAGAACATAGGCAGAAAAATATCAGGTGTTCTACACAGCAATACTTTCACTGGTATATCCCCTAGAGTAAGGGACATAAAGAAAAGAATAAACAAATGGGGCTTCATCAAGATAAAAAAGCTTCTGCATGGCTAAAGAAAACATCACCAAAATGAAAATGGACCCAACCATATGGGAAAACATATTTTCCAATGATATTACGGACTAGAGTCTGATCTCTAAAATATATGAAGAACTCACATGACTCCACTCCAGGAAGACAAACAACACAATTAAAAAATGAGCAAAGGACCTGAACAGATACTTCTACAAGGAGGACATACAGAGGCCCCAGATATATATGAAAATATACTCAGTCAGCATCACTAGCCATCAGAGAGATGCAAATTAAAACCAAATGAGTTACCACTTCACACTGGTCATAATGGCCATCAAAAGCAAATCCACAAACACAGGTGCTTGTGAGGTTGTGGTGAAAGGGAACCCAAGTACACTTGGGAATGTAGCCACTGGCTGTTGGTGGTGCAGCCACTGTGTAAAACAGTATGGAATTTCCTCAAAAAACTAAAAGTGGAACTGCCTTTTGATCCATCAATTCTACTGCTGGGATTATACTCTAAGAATCCCGAAACACCAATTTAAAATAACATATGCACCCCAATGTTCATAGCAGCACAATTATAATAGCCAAGTGCTAGAAGCAACCTAAGTGCCCATCAGTAAATGAGTGAATCAAAAAACTGTGGAAAATTTACACAATTGAATACTACAGAACAGAAAGTAATAATGAGCTCTACCCTTTGTGACAGAATAGATGGAACTGGAGAGCATTATGCTATGTGAAATATACCAGGCAGTGAAAGACAAATACCATATTATCTCACCTATACATGGAACCTAATCAACAAAACAAACGAGCAAGATATAAACAGAAACATTGAAACAAAGAACCAACTGGCAGTAGCCAGAGGGGAGGAGGGATGGATATAATAGGGGAAAGAAGAGTAAGAGTCATGAAGGAACATGTATAAAGGACCCATGGACAAAGCCAGATGGGGTAGGATTGAGGGGGGGAGTTGGGAGTCAGTGGTGCTGCAGAGAACAGTAGGGGGAATGTAGTGACAACTATATTTAAACAACAGTAAAATTTTTTCTAAGATGGAAGATAGTGGCAAGGTAGGTGGGAACTGAAGGCACTTGATTGTACACCCAACTGGGATACTCAACTGGTTTTGAGGAACAGAGTGAACAGCCAGCAGTATTCCAGCTGATATGAAGTTTGGAAGCCAAAGATTGCAGAGGACATTTAAAAATGAATGTGTAATACAATAAGACCTGGAGCTGTGTGAAGACCAAATACAGATCCAGCAAGAAGTCAGAAGGCTAACACCCAGCTGAGACAAATTTCATTCTGCCTTCCTTCAGAACTTGCATTTTATTTATTTATTTTGTTATTTTTATTATTTTTATTTATCTTTCATTTAGTTTTGTTTATTTCTTTGATTTCATTGTTTGATTGGTTTTATTTATTCTCCCTTTCATATTGCATTGTAATTTTTCTTCTTTCACTTCACTCGTATTCTAATAACACACTACTCTTTGTCTTTTACTTATTATCCCTTTTATTCACATTATATATTTCTTATCATATTATTGTTATTCCAAATCCCACACAGCACCCTTCCCTGGTATTAATCCATTTTGCCTTCTTCCAGAGCCTTATAACTATTGTGGCTAACTCTGTTCTCTTACACACTTCACCAACTTCTGTCTTTCACTCTCACTATATATCACCATCTAAGCTGGCATAAGTGCTCTGCTTTCCAAAGTCAGTTCACATTCCTTTTTACTTCTAATAAGTCTTATCTCTTTTTCACCTTTTATAAAAAGTGGCTAGTGGGGTGAAATATCATGGTTATTGTTGTACTTCTCCAAAGGACCTGCTATTTGTTCTCTACTTGTTAGTACTTTAAATCCTGTAGAGTACTCTCCTGTGGTCTTACCCCATTCCACCTATGACCTGCTCCGATCACATACAAGACAAGGTGGGAGTTGTGAGTACCAGTAACCCCACAGGAGAGGAGAACCCACCAACAAAGAGCCACCAACAGGTAAAGCCCAAGTACAACAAGACAGCCCACATAAACAAAAGAAAGGGCAATCCCAGAGCATCCAGACAAGGAGATCAAGAAGACCACAAGACTGAGCCCCATAAAACTCCTACCATAGAAGTTCACCTTATGAAGACATCTGGCAAAGAGTATTGGGAACCACAGAAACAAACAAAAAGAGTCACCTAAAATGGAGAAGCAAAGATAGACCCCACAATCAAAAGGAATGTAAGACTCCCCAGTAAAACAGCTAAATGAAAGAGAAGCAAGCAAACTATCAGATGTAGAATTCAAAAGAATGATAATAAGGATGCTCAAGGAACTCACAGACAACTACAAGGAACCGAGTAAGAATTACAACAATATGAAAAAGGAAATAAAAACTATGAACAAGAACCGGGAAGAAATGAAGAATACAATTTCTGAAATAAACAGCCACGGCTGGTGTGGCTCAGTGGATTGAGTGCTGGCCTGAGAACCAAAGGATCACTTGTTTGATCCCCAGTCAGGGTAGATGCTTGGGTTGTGAGCCAAATCTCCAGTAGGGAGAGTGTTAAAGACAACACACATTAATATTTCTCTCCCTCTTTCTGCCACCCCTACTCTCGGTATAAAAATAAATAAATAAAATCTTAAAAAACAAAACAAAACTAGAAGGAATTACAAGCAGACTGGATGAAGCAGAGGACCAAATTAGTGAGCTGGAAGATAAGGTAGAAAGGAACAACCAGGTAGGGCAGCTACAGAAAAAAGAAAATCTCAAGAAATATGATGATAGCTTAAGGGAACTACAAGACAACATGAAACACAACAACATTCAAAACATTGGAATACCAGGAGAAGAAAAGGAGCAAGAGATAGAAAACTTGTTTTTAAAAATGACAGAAAATTTCCTGAACCCAGAGAGGAGAAAGGCCACACAAGTTCAGGAAGCACACAGAGTCCCAATCAAGATGAACCCTAAGAGGCCTACTCCAGAAACATAGTAATTAAAATGTCAAGTTTTAAAGAAAAAGAGATGATCTTAAAAGCAGCAAGGGAGAAAAAAGAAGTAAAATAAAGGGAACTGCAATAAATCTAGCATCTGATTTTTCAATGGAAACACTACAAGCCAGAAGGGAATGGCAAGTAATAGTCCAAGTAATAAAAAGCAAAGACCTGCAACCAAGACTACTCTACACAGCAAGGATATCAATTACAATGGAAGATGAAATAAGGAGTTTCCCAGACAAAAGAAGTCTAATAGAATATACCTCCGCCAAAACAGCACTGCAAGACATGCTAAAGGAACTGTTTCAAGAAGAGGAAGAAAAAGAGTGAGGGAGAGGAACACAGGTACAAAGGAGAGGTAATGAATAAGTACTATCAATAATAACCTAAATGTAAATGGATTCAGTGCTTCAATCAAAAGGCATAGATTAGCTGAATGTATAAGAAAACATGTAGCCCACACATATGCTGCCTTCAAGAGATGCACTTCGGACCAAAATAGCTACACAAACTGAAAGTGAAGGGTTTGGAAAAATATTTCAAGCAAATGGGCAGGAGGAAAAAAGCAGGTGTGCCGATAGTTATATCAGACAAAATAGACTTCAAAAAAAAAGGCCTTAAAAAGATATACAGAAATATACTTCATAATACTCAAGGGAACAATTTATAAAGAAGAAAAAAAAAAAAAAAAAACAGCCCTGGCTGGTGTAGTGCAGTGTAATGAGCATGGTCTTGAGAACCAGAGGGCTACCTGTTCGATTCCCAGTCAGGTCACATGCCTGGGTTGCAGGCCAGGTCCCCATGTAGGGGGCATGTGAGAGGCAACCACATGTTGATTTTTTTCTCCCTCTATCCCTCCCTTCCCCTCACTCTAAAAATAAATAAATAAAATATTTTTTTAAAAAGAATGTGCAACTCTTATATATTGCTGGTTGACATGTAAGGGACAAAACCATTTTTAAAAAAGACAAAAATATTATAAACATATATGCACCCAACATAGGAGCACGCAAATATATAAGAAAAACCTTGGAGGATTTCAAGAAAGATATAGACAGCAACACAGTTATACTAGGGGATTTTAACAATTCACTGTGAAAAATAGATACATCTTATAAACAAAATATCAACAAGGATATTGCAGCATTGAACAATGCCCTAGATCAAATGGACTTAACTGATATGTATGGAACCTTTCAAGCAAAGAAGCAAAATACACATTCTTTTCAAATGCACATGGAACATTTTCAAAGATAGACCACATGAAAGGACACAAAACAAGGCTCAACAAATTCAAGAAAATGAAGATCATATCAAGCATTTTCTCTGACCACAAGAGACTGAAACTAGAAACCAACCCCAAGGATAAAACTCAAAAACAACCAAATTCATGGAGACTGATTAGCAGGCCATTAAGCAATGAAAGGGTTAATAATAAGATCAAGGAAGGAATCAGAAAATTTCTGGAAACAAATGAAAATTAACACACAGCATATCAAAACTTATGGGGCACAGCAAAGCTCATCCTGTGAGGAAAGTTCATAGCAATACAGGCCTACTTAAAAAAGATAGAAACATTTCAAATAAACAACCTAAAGGTACATCTGCAAGAACTGAAGGGATAACAACAAAGACAGCTCAGAGCAATTAGAGGGAAGGAAATAACCTAGATCAGAGCAGAATTAAATGACACAGAGACTAAAAGCACAATTCTAAGGATCAATGAATCCAGGAGCTGGTTCTTTGAAAGGATAAACAAAATTGACAAACATTTAACAAACTCATCAAGAAAAAAAGAGAGAGGACCCAAATAAACACAATCAGAAATTATAGAGGACAGATTACAACTGATAACACAGAAATACAAAGGATGTAAGAAATAACTATGAAGAACTATATGCCAAGAAATTTGAAAACCAGGGTGAAATGGACACATTTCTAGAAAAATATAATCTTCCAAAACTAAGTGAAGAAGAAGCAGAAAGCCTAAACAGATAAATAATAGATGAGGAAATCAAAGCTGTAATCAAAAAACTCCCGACACACAAACGCCCTGGAACGGATGGTTTCACAGGAGAATTTTACAAACATTTCTGGAAGACCTAACTCCTATCATTTACAGACTATTCCAAAAAATCCAAGATGAGGGAGGATTTCCAAACTGTTTTTATGAAGTCATCTTCATCCTAATCCCAAAACCAGAAGAAACACAAGAAAGAAAGAAAACTGTAGGCTAGTACTGCTGATTAATATAGATGATAAAATCCTCAACAAAATACTGCAAACCACCTCAAACAATACATTAAAAAGATCATACAGTGCAAGAGGGCTTCTGGCCAAGATGGAGGCATAGGTAGACATGCCGTGCCTCCTTGCACAACCAAAGGAAGTACAACAACAAATTTAAAAAGAAAAAAACAGATACAGATACAAAATCAAACCGTATGGAAGTCCAACAACCAAGGAGTTAGAGAGGAAACATTCATCCAGACTGGTAGGCGGGGCAGAGATGGGCAGCTGGGTGGAGAGGACTCGCAGCAAGACAGCAGCTGGTAGACCAGGCGAGGTGGTGGCTTATGGACTGGGTCGTCCCACATTCGCATGCAGATAAACCAGGAGGAACAACTAACAAGTGAGACAGACTGGGCAACTCAGGGTTCCAGGGTGGGGAAATAAAGCACTGATACCTCTGACTGAAAAGTCCTGTGGGTGTTGAGGTGGCAGTGGGAGAAACTCCCCGCCTCACAAGAGAGTTCATTGAAGAGACCCACAGGGTCCTAGAGTGTACACAAACCCACTGACCTGGAAATCAGCACCAGAATGATCCAGTTTGATTGTGGGTAGCCAGAGAAGTGATTGGAAACTGGCAGAGAGTGGAGGAAGTGGCCCCGTTCCCTCTCAGACCCCTCCCCCACATACAGCACCACAGTGCAGCGATGTGGGTTACCCCACCCTGGTGAACACGTAAGGCTCCACCCCCTTATATATAACAGGTGCCCTGAGAGAAAAAAAAATGGCCCCAGTGAAAGAACAGTACAAAGCTCCAGAAAAAGTACAACTAAGTGACGAAGAGATAGCCAACCTATCAGATGTACAGTTCAAAACATTGGTTATCAAAATGCTCCAGGAACTCAATGGCACTTCAACAGCATAAAAAAGACCCAGGCAGCAATGAAGGTTGCATTATATGAAATAAAGAAAAAATCTACGGGGAACTAAGAGTGATGGGAAGGAAACCAGGACTGAAATCAATGGTTTGGAGCAGAAGGAAGAAATAAACATTCAACCAGAACAGAATGAAAAAAGAAGAATTAAAAAAAAAAATGAGGAGAGGCTTAGGAACCTCCAGAACATCCTTAAACGTTCCAACATCTAAATCATAGGGGTGCCAGAAGGATAAGAGGAAGAGCAAGAAATTGAAAACTTATTTGAAAATATAATGAAGGAGAACTTCCCCAATCTGGCAAAGGAAATAGACTTTCGGGAATTCTAGGAAGCTTAGAGAGTCCCAAAGAAGTTGGACCCAAGGAGGAACACACCAAGGCACATCATAATTACATTACCCAAGATGAAAGATAAGGAGAGAATCTTAAAAGCAGCAAGAGAAAAGGATACAGTTACCTACAAAGGAGTTCCTATAAGATTATCAGATGAAGCTCTGGCTGGTGTAGCTCAGTGGATTGAGCTTGGATTGGGAACCAAAGTGTCCCGGTTTGATTCCCAGTTAGGGCACATGCCTGGGTTGTGGGCCAGGTCCCCAGTGAGGGCCATGTGAGAGGCAACCATACATTGCTCTTTCTCTCCCTCTCTTTCTCCCTCCCTTCCCCTCTCTCTAAAAAAAGAAAAAAAGAAAAAAAAAGATTATCAGCTGATTTTTGAAAAGAAACCTTGCAGGCAAGAAGGGCCTGGAAAGAAGTATTTGAAGTCATGAGATGCAAGGACCTACATCCAAGATTACTCTATCCAGGAAACCTATCATTTATAATAGAAGGGCAGATAAAGTTCTTCCCAGGTAAGGTTAAGTTAAAGAAGTTCATCATCACCCAGCACTTATTACAAGGCTGTAAAAAGGACCTATTACAAAAAAAAAAAAAAAAGAAAAAGAAAAAAAAAGAAGAAAAGATCATACACCATGATCTTATTCATCCCAGGGATGCAAGGATGATACAGTATTCACAAATCAATAAATGTTATACATCATATAAACAAAAGGGAATTACAAAAATCACATGGTCACATCAATAGACTTGGAGAATGTATTTGATAAAGTACAGCAACTATTTATTATAAAACACACAGCTAAGTGGGAGTAGAGGCAGCATACCTCAACATAATAAAGGCCATATATGAGAAACCTACAGCCAACATCATACCCAGTGGACGAAATCTAAAAGCTTTTCCACTAAGATCAGGCACAAGACAGAGATGTCTTCTTCCACTGCTTCTATTCAACACAGTATTGGAAGTCCTAGTCACAGGAATCCGACAAGACAAAGAAATAAATGTCATCCAAATTGGAAAGGAGGAAGCATAACTGTCACTGTTTGCAGATGATATGATAGTTTATATAAAAACCTTAGAGACTCAACCAAAAACTTCTCTTCCTAATAAATGAATTTGGCAAAACAGTGGGATACAAAGTCAATATTCAGAAATCGAAGGCTGTTTAGTACACCAACCACAAAATATCAGAAACAGAAATCAGGAAAAAAATCCCATTTGCTATAGCAACAAGAAAAATAAAGTACCCTGGAGTAAACCTAATCAAGGAGGTAAAACACCTATACTCAGAAAACTACAAAACACTGAAGAAAGAAAATAAGAAAGACATAGATAAATGAAAGCATATACTGTGTTCATGGATTGAAAGAATTAACATCATTAAAATGTTGATAGTACCCAAAGCAATTTATAGATTCAACCCAATCCCTATTGACATACCAATGACATATTTCACAGATATAGAAGAAACATTTCAAAAATGTATATGGAACCATAAGTGACCCTGAATAACCGCAGTAATTTTGAGAAAGAAGAACGAAATAGGAGGGATCACAGTATCTGATATCAAAGTATATTATAAGGTCACTGTAATCAAAACTATCTTATACTGGCATAAGAACAAACACATGGATCACTTAACCAGAAGAGACAGCCCAGAAATAAACCCAAATCTCTGTGGTCAATTAATTTTCAACAAAGGGGACAGAAGCATAAAATGGAACAAAGATAGTCTCTTCAACAAATGGTTGGGAGATCTGGACAACTACATGCAAAAAAATGAGACATTAATTTGTTGGTAATTCTTAATCTATCCCACAGTCAGAAATAAAACCATATTTTACTGTTTACCTAACAAGGTATGCCAATAATTCAAAGAACTGATAACCTCAGTTTTAAAGAGAAGCTAAGAGATGAAACTTTGAGGTCATTTTGTTATGCCAGTATTATAAAATGCAGTCTGAACATCAAATGAAACAACATATGATAAAATAAAGGTAATTTATTGTAAAATGTCATTTATGAATATAATTGAAAAACCCTAAGTAAAATATTAGAAAATATAACATAAATATATTAGAAATAGTAGTATGTCATCAGTAATTGGAGTTTATCTAGGAAATGATAATAATTTATATTACAAAATGCAAAATGTATACTAAGTGAAATGGGCCAGGCAGTGAAAGAGGAATACCATATGATCTCACCTGTATGTGGAACCTAATCAACGAAAGAAATGAGCAAAATATAACCAATGACACTGAAATAAAGAACACACTGACAGTAACCAGAGGAGAACAGGGAGGGAGATAATGGGGGAAGGAGGGTAAGGGTCACCAAGGAACATGTATAAAGGACCCATGAGCAAAGACAAAGGGGGTAGTATTGAAGGTGGAAGGTGGGGTTGGGTGTGGTGGGGGTAAAATGGGGACAACTGTAGTTAAACAAAAATAAAAAAATTAAAAGGAATAAGAAAGACCCTGAATAGCTGTAGCAATCTTGAGAAATAAAAAACCAAATTGGAGGAATCACACTACCTGATATCACTCTATACTTTAAGGCCGTTTTGTTAAAAACACTATAGTATTGGCATAAAAACAGCCATTTAGGTCAATGGACCAGAATAGGGATTCCACAGATGGACAATGGATTTATGAATAAATGTTCAATGTTACTAATAATCTGGGAAATGCAAATTAATGCAGATGTTACCTCACACCTCTCAAAATGGCTCTCATCAATAAATCAACAAGCAACAAGGGTTGGTGAAGATTTGGAAACAAGCGACAAGGGATCCCTTTTATACACTTGGTGGGAATGCAGATTGGTACTGCCACTGTGGAAAGCAGGATGGAGTTCCCCCGATAAATGAAAAATGGAGCAGCCTTGTGCCCTAATGATTTCACATCTGAGAATAGATCCAAAGAAGGAACACATCTAAACATAATAAAGGCCATATATGACAAACCCACTGCCAGCATTATACTCAAAGGGCAAAAACTACAAGCATTCCCCTTAAGATTGGGAACAAGACAGGGATGTCTGGTTTTATTTTTCTTATTCAACATAGTACTGGAAGTCCTAGCCTCAGCACTGAGACAAAAAGAAATAAAAGGCATCAGAAATAGAAATCATACAACAAGAAGATATAACAGGCATATATATTGGAAGAGAAGAAGCAAAACTGTCTCTATTCGCACATGACATGATACTGTACATAGATACTGTAAAGAACCTCAAAGATTCCATCAAGAAACTACTAGAACTGATAAATGAATTCAGCAAAGTAGTGGGATACAAATCAATATTTAGAAATCAGTTGCATTTTTATATGCCAATAATAAACTAACAGAAAGGGAAACAAAGAAAACAGTCCCATTCACAATTGCTTCAAAAAGAATAAAATACCTAGGAATACATCCAACCAAGGATGTAAAAGTCCTATACTCAGAAAATTATAACACACTGAAGAAAAAATTAAAGAAGATACTAATAAGTGGAAGCACATACTGTGTTCATGGATAGGAAGTATTAACGTCATTAAAAATTCTGTGCTACCCAAAGTAGTCTGTAGATTTAATTCCTATCAAGAGTCCAATGATGTATTTCACAGAACCAGAAACAGTATTTCAAAAATTCATATGGAACTACAAAAGACCTCACATAGCAACAGTGATCCTGAGAAGGAAGAACAAAGTTGGAGGAAACATGCTACCTAATATGAAACTACATTCTAAGGCCATAGTAATCAAATGGCATGGTACAGGCATAAAAACAGACATATAAATCAATTTAACAGAATAGGGAGCCCAAATAAACCCACACCTTTTTAATCAATTAATATTCAACAGAGTTAGCAAGCACATACAGTGGGCTAAAGATAGTTTATTGAATAAATGGTATTGGGAAAATTGGGCAGATATGTGCAGAAAAATGACACTAGACCACCTTCTTATACTGTACACAAAAATGAATTTGAAATGGTTAAAGACTTAATTTTTTGATCTTAAACCATAGAAATCCTAGAAGAAAACATAGACAGTAAAATCTCGAACATTGCTCATACCAATATTTTATCTGATATATCTCCCCAGGTAAAGGAAACAAAAGAAAAAAATAAACAAATGGTACTACATCAAACTAAAAAGTTATTGCACAGCAAAAGGAAACCAAAAACAAAGTAAAAAGACAACTCATGGAAATGGAGAACATATTTCCCTATGCATCTGACAAGGGGTTAGTATCCAAAATTTATAAAGGACTTACAAAACTCAACACAAAAAAACAAACAGCCCAATTAAAAAAATGGCTAAGGACCTGAATAGACACTTCTCCAAAGGAGACATACAGATGGCCATTAGGCATATGAAAAGATGCTCAATGCCACTTATCATCAGAGAAATGCTAATTAAAACCACAATGAGATACGATGCCCCACCTGTCAGAATGGCTATCATCAATAAATCGACAAACAACAAGTGCTGGTGAGGAGGTAGGGATGCAGATTGGTGCAGCCACTGTGAAAAGCAGTATGGGGATATATCCCAAAATTAAAAATGTATCTGCCTTTGACCCAATGATCTAACTTCTGTGAATATATCTGAAGAAACTCAAAACACTAATTTGAAAGAACATAAGCACCCCTATGTTCGTTGCAACATTATTTACAATTGCCCATATATGGAAGCAGCCTGAGTGTCTATCAGTGGATGAGTGGATAAAACAACTATAGGACATTTATACAATGGAATACTCCTCAGCCATAAAAAAGAACAAAATTTTACACTTTGCAACAGTATGGATGGACATGGAGAACATTATTCTAAGTAAAATAATCCAGTCAGAGAGGACAAACACTGTATGATTTCACACGTAGGTGGAATCTAGTGTACAAACTGAACTAAAAAGCTTAATAGAGATGGACTCACAAAGAGTAAGATTACAGCTATGGGAAGGAGTTTAGGGGGTGGAGGGATTGATCAAAAAGGAAAAGGATTCATGAAGATGGACAACTCTTGGTGATTGTGGGAGGATGGGGGTGT
This sequence comes from Micronycteris hirsuta, assembly GCA_004026765.1. NCBI lineage: Eukaryota > Metazoa > Chordata > Mammalia > Chiroptera > Phyllostomidae > Micronycteris > Micronycteris hirsuta. The sequence continues at coordinate 43,137 of PVJI01013430.1, forward strand.
AAGGGTGCTAAATGGTAATGGAAAAATAAAATAAAATTTTTTAAAAGGAAACCTTAAACACTATCTTAAAAGAATATATGAACCATTAAATTTATTACAGTGTTATTTATAATAGCCGAGATTTGGAAGCACCTCTAGTGCCTGGTGAGTGGATAAAAAAGTTGTGTTACATTTCCACAATGGAATATGGTCTGATTGTAAAAAAGATGAAATCTTTTTTTTTTTTTTTGCCATAGCATGGGTAGGCCTGGACAGCATTATGCTAAGTGAAATAAGCCAGTCAAATGAAAACAAGCACCACATGATTTCATTTATATGTGGATATAATGAACAAAATAAACTAACAAAATACAAAGAGACTCATGTATAAAGAACAAACTGTCAGCTGTCAGAGCAGAGGATGTTTGTGGGGCTGGGTTGAAAAGCTGTGGGGCTCGGTTGAAAAGGTTAATAAAAGAAAATACTCATAGACACAACAGTATGGTGATTACTAGAGGAAAAGAGGAATGGGATATAGAAGAGGATAAAGGGGGATAAATGGTGGTGGAAGGAGACATGACTTGGTGTGGTGGACACACAATACAGTATACAGATGATGTATTATAGAAGTGTACATCTGAAACCTATATAATTTTATTAGTCAATGTCACCCTAATAAATGCAAACAAACAAACAAACAAATAAATAAAGAGGAAGTGTCTGAAGAGCCCTCTGTAATAAGGATCTTAGCTTGCATCCCATCTATTCTGGTGACCTTGTGCACCCTAGAAAATTCATATTCTTAAAAATGTAGGAAGTTTATGCCTAAACACATGGTTTTTCCAGACATAGCATATAACAGGAACTTAAGAGGTAGCCATATGTTTGGAAGCTAAACTAAATAACTTCTTTTACTGTTGCATTTACATTGGATTTACATGTTTTTTACTTAGTCTATATACTAATTTGAGATAGCTTAAAGATGCACTGGTGGAGATTTGGGAGTGTTTTAACCACCTATACCCTACCACTCCTTAGTTTTACCACTGTCCAAAATCATCACAAGTTTCACCACTATAAAATATATATTTTAACTCTCTTGTTAAAACTAATAAAAAATCTCTGGAACATGGAGACAAATTTCTGTTTAGCTCAGACATTTATGTTATTTAAGTAGATCTTTGTTAGATGGAGGTCCAATAAGCCAACAATGCCAGGTACCTTGAAGGAGTTGGTAGGAAAGGGAGTGGATCTCTGTCAGGGTGGTGAGGGAAACACAAAGAACACTGCAACATGAATTTTAAGTTTTGTGTAGGAGAGATACATTTTACAGTTTTTGCTTTGGTATTGTGGTATATATTCCATATTGAGTTAAAATAAAGCAATACAGGAACTTGTTAAGATATGATATAGAATGGTTAAATGAATACTTGAGGATACATATTTTGGAGTATCTCCAATATTTTTTCTCAGCTGGCATTAGTTCATAAAATTAACACACATCTTCCCAAGTATTGTGTGACTAGAAGAAAGAATAAGTAAACTTGGACTAGGAAAAATGCCAAATGCCCTTTGTTGCATCTGAAAACTTGCATTTTCCAAAGGGCATAAGAAGACCCACTAATCAGTAGCATAAATACTCCCTAGCTCAAAAATTTTGCTTGAAGATGGATATCCCATGAGTCTATTTCCTGTTACTCATTAATGAAACCTGAAAAGACAGAATAAGTCCCATGAAGTAGAGATGGATCCAGACATACTGGCAAAGAGCAGTAGGAAACAGAGTGGGGAGGGGGTGCTATTTGACATGTGGAAAAGACTAACAGGCTTCCTGAGTTTGCTCAATCAATGTTTTTTCCCCTTTATTGGTAAGGGCTGCCCTCCTCCCTGCCTAACAGTACTGAAAGTTCAGTAAGATGAATTCAGGTCATGCCCTGGCCAAAAGTCTGACTTATTATTATTTCTATTCCTATATTTGCTTCTCTTTGAATTTGAAATTCACCCTAACTGCAAATTTATCCCCATCCTCACTTTCTTTTTTTTTTCCTTTTTTTTATTTATTTAATTTTTTTTTGTTTAATTACAGTTATTTGCAGCCTCTCCCCTCCCCCCTCCCTCCCCTCCCGTCCCACCCCCCCAACCTCCCTCCTCCCCCTTAGTTCTGTCCATGTGTCCTCTACAGTGATTCCTGAAAACTCTTCTCCCCATTGTCCCCTCCCCCCTCTCCCCTATCTATTGTTAGCTTGTTCTTAATTTCAGCGTCTCTGATTATGTTTTGCTTGCTTTCTGCTTTTATTGTTGTTCAAGTACAATTGTCTCCATTTCCTCCCACCACCACTCCTCCCACCCTAGCCATCCCCACTTCCCACCCTTGATCCTCCCCCTCTTTGGTTTTGTTCATGTGTCCTTTAAATATGTTCCTGAAAACCCTTCTCCCTTGTCCCCCTATTATCCTCTCACATTTCCCCTCTGGTTACTATCAGTTTGTTCCTAATTTCAATGTCTCTAGTTATATTTTGCTTCCTTGTTTGTTTTGTTGACTAGGTTCCACTTATAGGTTAGATCATATGTTATTTCTCTTTCACCACCTGGCTTATTTCACTTAGTGATAGCATGGATGGCTCTCCAGATCCATCCGTGCTGTTGCAAAGGGTAGGAGCTCCTTTCTTTTTGCTGTGTAGTATTCCATCGTGTAAATGTACCATAGTTTTTTGATCCATTAATTTACTGAAGGACACTTATCAAACCTAAATATTTTCTAAACAGAGTTGCTTTCCCAACCTCTCTCTCCTCCTCTCAGGTTAGAGCTGCCATATCCCTGTGTAAATTTATTAAACATATTTTTTATTTTCTGTATTTTGATGTTTTGGTATCTGGGATTCTGTCTTCTGGAGTTATCTAATTCCTGGAGATAGCAAAAATCTCTCCTGGGTGTGTATCTTCCACATGCAAGCTAACCCATGTAAAGCCTTCTTTCTTGGGCTCTCACAGTCCTTGTCACTATCCACTGGCCCTCATCACCCCAGGGTCAAGGATCAGACAAATAGAGATAGCTCCTACATCCCACAGCCCACAAAATCATATAAACTAAGCAATCCTAACCTGGCTTACCCTGCTCATCAATTCCCTCCCTGGCACTTTTTTCTTCGGCCCCCTTGGTGTGATGTCACTCATCTCTTGAATCTGTTTGTAAAACAAACTATGTCTTTGATGCCAATTGCATCCTGATCTGTTAGTTTTACCATACCTAACTAATAATAAAACCTATATTTAAAAAAAAGTATCACCCCTCCAATTTATACTATATTTTGATGAATCTTTCTTGAATCTCTTCTTTGTTCAAAATCTTCCCCTGGCCAACTTCCCATTGCTTTTAGGATAAAGTCAAAATCTTTGATTTAACATTCATAGCCCTTAAACTATCTTTTCTTTACATACATCTCTAACCTTATTTAAAATGTTCCTTCCCTACAGGCTTTCTGGTGCCCCTTCCATTTCCTCAAACATAACCTGAATCTTATCTGTTTTTTCTTTAAATGATATTTCAAATGCATTCTCTTCCAAGAAATCTCCTGGGAAGTTTCCCTTTTCTAAACTGATACAGAGTTTTCAGACTATCCTTTAGTACTTAAAGATAACAGATCCTTAACATTCATGGATGTAGGAGTTGAGTTTTGATTATGTGTGATTAGCTTCAGATATTAAAAAGAATAGTTTGTAGGACTTCCTCCAAGATGGTGGCACAGGTGGACGCACTCGCCGCCCACACATCCAGAGTGTCTAAACAATGAACACAGTAGCAAAAAATTAAACAACCAGAATGGACAGAATCGAACTGAAGGGAAGTCCGACACCCAGGAGGTAGCAGAACACAAACATCCAGGCCGGTAAGCGGGGCAGAACCAAGCGGAGGAGCGGAGTGAGAGGCAGCTCTCACGGAGGAACTCACGCCGCCAGCGCCTGAACAGGGCACAACCCCGAACAACGGGTGAATCCTGCAAGCCGGCGACGCTGCCGGAGAGAGGCCAGGGCTGAGCCAGCAGAGCCAAGTCTGGTGGAAAAGGTGGTGGGGAACTGGGGAGCGGAGGAGTGACGGGAGCCCGCGGTGATCCGTGGTCGCCATTGCTTCCTCCCAGGCCCCGCCCCCAGAGCCAACATCACCCAAAAAGCGACCCAGGTTGCCGGCACCGGTGAGCCGATAAGTGCACCGAGATAAAAAGAATGAAAATGGCCAAAATGAAAGATCAGAACAAATTACAACTAACGGATGATGACATAGTCAACCTATCAGATGCGCAGTTTAAAATGCTTGTCATCAAAATGCTAACAAAACTGGAAGATGGGTGGACGCAAATAATTGAGCAAATGAAGAATACGATAAGAATAATGAGGAAGATTTACAGGGAACCAACAGGGAAAAAAAGGAAGTTGGATCTCAAACCAATGGGGTGGACCAGAAGGAAGAAACAAGAATTCCAAAAAAATGAGGAGGGTCTCAGGAACCTCAGAAACATTTGTAAACGACCCAACATCCGGATCATAGGGCTGCCAGAAGGACAAGAGGAACACCAAGAAATTGAACGTATTTTTGAACAGATAATGAAGGAGAACTTCCCAGATCTGGCAAAGGAAATAGGCTTCCTGGAAATCCAAGAAGCTCAGAGAACCCCAAAGAAG
>PVJI01013431.1:0-47690 GCA_004026765.1 Micronycteris hirsuta
TGTCATTTTTGATCAAATGATAATGATAGGAAACCTTTCAGTCATTTTGAGACTTTCTTCTAACCTGTTTGCCCCATTCTCCTCTCAATTGCATTTTTAACAAAATAGAAACATATTGTCTCCATTATCAGAGAGAACAAATGTTTGCTTCTTGCTTTTGTTTCCCCTCTCTATCTTTTAAAACACAATTGTAAATAATCTTTGTGTGTACAGACAGGATATATATATTAATGGGTTTGGGCTAAGAAAATTGTGATAAATGTTTTGGCATTGCATAGAGAGTATGCATTTTGATTTGTTGATAGGAATGATCACAGCATTGTGAGTTTCAAGGTGAGTAAGTGATGAGAACATCACCAAAATATCTAGTCCTACAAACATGCCTTTCTGCTGACAATTTTTTTTGACTGCTCTGTTGCAGCTGTTGAGAATGGACGGATAGATGTGTTAAGGCTGTTGCTTCGACATGGAGCAAATGTTAATGGATCCCATTCTCTGTGTGGATGGAATGCCTTGCACCAGGCTACTTTTCAGGTACCTTCTGAATTTATTATTTCATCTTCCTGTAAATTGTGTGTTTTACCCTTTTAAAAATGACAGTTCTATACAGTTTTTGCTTCCTACTTGCCTGTGATTTATGATGGTTAGTACAGTGCAGAAAAGGCAGTCTAAATGCTAATGATCACTCTGAATAAGCCAACTGCTCTAGTAGTTTCAGCAGCTTTGGGACAGGGATTATCTAAATTTTTCAAATGTTGATAGCATAGTTAAGAGACCATCAGAATACTTGGATATAAACTGATAAGGAGCAATGATTTATTTTAAGTATAGCAGTGTGTTTAGAAACTGTAATAACTCCTTAGTGTTTGGGCTAGCAAGGTAATTTTACAGGATTTTATAAGGATTATATTTCCTAGAGATCAGTATTTATCTATTTGTTTAATGGGCTTGCTAAAGGTATAGAATAATCTGATCATTTCATATTGAGTTAGCCAAAAAGTCTGTTTAGTTTTTTCTGTAAAATGAAAGACACATTATTCATTTTCACCAATAACTTTATTGATTTGGATATTTTGAATATGTCAGCTATCTTCTGCTATTGGCTTCTAGTGGATTGAGGCAAGGGGTGCTGCTAAATGTCTTCCAATGAATAACACAGCTCCACAGCAAAGAATTATTTGGCCAAAATGTCAATAGTACCAAGGAACTTCTCACATCACTTTTGATATTCATTCGGTCACAGCACCTTCACATATTGTACGAGTCTTTTTTTTGCATTTTAGTTGCATTTTTACCTTTCTTGAAGTAATAAAGTGTAATACACCAAAAATTGTGTGTATTTTCTTCCATCTTCAATATTAAAATACCTGCAAAAAATTCACCAATTTTGAAAAGTTTTTTAAATGCATGCTGATATGACAGCTGTCACAATATAATCTAACAAAATTATGTCAAATGAAGTTAAAGACAACTCAGTGCTACTAGAGCCATCGTATGGAAAAAAAACATAACAGACTTTTTGGCCAACCCAATACTTCCTTCCCATCCAACTCTTTAAAAAAGGTTTTTCCTTTAGTGAGGATAAAAAAGAAACAAACAAACCACGTTTAAAAAAGAAGTACCTCCTATTTTCTTTGTTTTCTCTTAAAATATGAATCTGTGCTTCAGGAAAATGCTGAAATCATAAAATTGCTCCTTAAAAGAGGAGCAAACAAGGAATGCCAGGATGACTTTGGAATCACACCTTTATTTGTGGCTGCTCAGTATGGCAAGCTGGAAAGTTTGAGCATACTTATTTCCTCGGGTAAGATTAGTCCATTCACCTTTGCACTGTTCGGTTCATGAGTGTTAACTGGGTGTCCTCTGGGAAGAATTCTTGACCAGATGTAAATCAGGTCATGAAATTTATGGGTTTATGTTGGTGGTAAATAAGACTACATGCAAGTTGATTTATAAGTCTGGTTACTAAGTGTCTATTACTAACATAATGCAATGTACAGCTACTAATTTATCTGGAGAGAAACATAATGATCTATCACTAAAGCAGGTTTATTGGAAGCTGAATGATGGGGCTGTCTTTTCTTAGAGGGACCTGAGCAGTTCCAACTTTCTAGGGTAGGAGACTATTTTAGGATTGATTGAGTTTATTAGATAGCTGTTTTTTTATATTAAGTCTTTGAGTTGTATGTTTTGATCAATTGCATGATTAACATGGGTTTATTTCAAAGAATGTTAATACTTTTTTACGTTAATAGCAACATAAACCTGCTAAAGATTTCTCCATGACAACCATTATACGTTCAGCATTGTCAGAGAAGATGGTGTTCTGGTGACTTTCTTAACTCTGTGTGACATTTGTGACCAGAAGCATATGTTATGTAAGGGCTTTAAAATTTCTCCAAACACCTCATATGCCCCGCACGAGTGCAAACCTGACGAAGCATAGATAGTGAAGAGCAGAAGGGAAATACACCAGGTTTGCCATCAGACAAATTAAAACATTTTTTCAATTGCATTCAATATAAAATTTTTAAATACCTATGCTTTTCATATACCTCCTATAATACCTAGGCCTCTAATAAATTACTTCCAAATATATAAAGGAAGGTATTTACACAGCAAGGCACATATTTTCTTATTTTTAATTTCTGTTTACAAACATTCAAGTACTCAAGTTGAAGTAGGAAGGAAAAGAAATGAACAGTCATTAAGTTCCAGATTAAGGTATCTGTTATAGATATGAGTCTGTAAGTCTTTTGTTGAGCAGAATCTCCAAAATCATTTATTTAGACGTGTGTTTTTATATTATGAATCCCAGGTCCTGAGTGTTAAGTGTCTTGCCAAAGATCTGAAACATATCTCTTGGCAGAATCAGGACTTGGACCAAAGCCTTCCAGCTCTCATCTTCCTTCCTCTACATGTGCCTTCCTGAGGACCGTCCTAATTAATTTTACAGCTTCCAGTCCCATAAATTGCAATTATTAGTGTGTCACTAATATTTAGAATGAAATAGGTTAGACTGTACCTTAATGGCTCTCCTTATGCCAGGCCTGTCTCCTGGGATGTTAAGCACCTATTGTTTTGCTTTGTTTATTTTTTTTTTTTTTCCTTCTCTCCTCTCTGAATAATTATGAACAGCAAGTTGAAAAAAGGTATATAGGTGTGTTTATAATGTGATTATTTATGTTTCTAATCCCTTAAAATGATGTTACTTTCAGTGAATTATCTGTTATTCTTTTCCAACTTTTCCACCTGTAGTCTTACAAGGACTGGGTTCCTTATTCTCTAATACTTTGAAATTGTCAATCAAAATGAAACATTGCTTGAAAAAGAAAGTTAAATAGGCTTTTTTCGTGACTTAATGTTTCCTCAATAATAGTGTCTACTTCTTTCTGAGGCTGATAGTAGGTGAAGCCTCCACCTTATATTAAGATTGTACTTGTCGAACAACAATAAAGTTAAAAAAAAAATAAAATGGGAAAAAAGAAAGATTGTACTTGTCTAGACATGTTGAATTTCCAGTTGGAAAGTTGGACCCATTTAAGTGGGTCCATAAACTCATTCATATTTTACATAGTTTTTACCCATCTTACGGCTTTGGTTTATTAAAGGTGTATTTATGGAACATCCTTTTAAATAAAAAGTAGTTTTTCCTCCTTGATAATGATGATTTTACCCTGAGATATGTTCCAGAAATTTTAAAATTCTCCCTATCGTGTAATAAAATCATAGTTAGCATATTTAACACATTGATTGTCAGTTAGAAAGGTTTGGGGAAGTCTTTTGGTTATTTTCAAACCTTTACAAATATTGAGGTCATTTTAAACTCCGTATCTTTATATACTTGTGTCTAAATCATTTATATACTGGTACCTAAATAATTGCTTAGATTTATGCGTTTAAAAATTCAGCTCAGAACCCACTTAAATAGACTTTTTCCCTTCTACGATAGGCTCTGTCTTGCATTGGCCATGATGAAGAGAATGTGGTCGTTGATATGAGTGTAGTCAGTATGAGTGTTAAGGCATAGCCCCTGTGTGTGTCATGTCTACCGGAATTTTTTTCCATAAAACTTAGCCTGAATTGATTAGTGACATCTACAAAGGTTCATAATTTAGGTTTTTTCTTACATTTTTCAGTAATTATCAGAAAGGTTATCCTTATTTGATGGTTTACTTTTTACCTTTTTAAACAATTATTTATTGGAGCCACAGAATGCTTGTTAAAAGAGGGGTTAGAATGAAACGAATCCTCCGTTGACCAAGACTTTTGTTTTAACTTAAAAATGAATTCTAAAATATTAATAACTCATTTTCTTGCCAACAAAAAAGCAAAAACAATTTAAATGATTACCAGCAAGTTAGGTAAATCAGTGTGTTTATACAACAACATCCACTGAGGAGAGGACACTATTGTGCAGTTGACCCTTGAACAATGTGGGGATTGGGGCTCTAACTCCACCCCCTCCACACACGGCTGAAAACCTGCATATAGTGTTGACTCCCGCGCAACTTAACTACTAAGAGCCTACTATTGGCCGACAGCCGTACTGATAACATTAACAGCTGATTAACACTTTTTTTGCTTTATGTATTAAATACTGTATTCTTACAATACACTAAACTAGAGAAAAGAAATGTTATTAAGAAAATGAAAAGAGAATACATTGACCATGCTGTGTATTTATTGATAGTATAACTTCACATCATCTGTTTACAGGATGGAATAAAGTCCACATATAATTGGATCCCTGCAGTTCAAATCTGTATTGTTCAGGGGTCATCTGTACTACGAAACCCTTTTAAAGAAGTTGCTTTGAAATTTATGTTCATTATTATGTTTCTTTAACCCCATAAATGAAGATCATCTGTTAAATGTTTTATTTTGTATAGGTGCAAATGTCAACTGTCAAGCCTTGGACAAAGCTACTCCGTTGTTCATTGCTGCTCAAGAGGGCCACACTGAATGTGTGGAGCTTTTGCTGTCCAGTGGGGCAGATCCTAATCTCTACTGTAATGAGGACAATTGGCAGTTACCTATTCATGCAGCTGCACAGATGGGCCATACAGAGTAAGTATTAAACATGGAAAATAAAAATAGTTTCATAATTGAAAGGTAATAAGGACTGGTCTTCTGGGCCAGACCTATTACCTCCAGACAAAATCCTTGGTATTCCCTCTACTAAACTGTGGAGTGACTAGACCCACCCCCACCTGTGTTCCCCATGCTATCCCCAGTTCCTCTTAGTCATGCACTTTTCTAGTGTAAGGCAGGCACTGTGGCTGGAAATGGGACAAGCCCAGGGGCTTTCTCAGGGTGCTAAGTCTTCGCCCTGATTTCTTAAGCTATGGCCATACTCTTACGCTATTCTCCAGTTTTATCCCAGGCATCTTTAGTTAGCTGTCTGATGGTCTTATTACTTATTTACCTTACTCCCCTGATCCCAGAAAGCTTTTGAGTTTGTGACCCCTGTTGGAATCAGTCTGTTGTGTGGTCTGTGTAGGTCTCCCATCTGGAACCCTTTGATTAGACTTCTGTTTATCTAATCTCAAGTCCAAACCAGTAATTTTCCTTGCTCATATTATTCTTTCTCCTTAGCCAGAAGTTCTCATGAAACTTTTGGTATTGAGAGAGAGAGAGAAAGACAGAGAGAAAGAGAGAGAGAGAGAAACAATAGTTAGAAACCCTTGAAATTGGGGGTTCCAAGAATCTTAGAAGCTAATAGTCTGGTCATACCTATGAGAATACAGTGGTTTATCTTATCATAAATTGGCAATGAATGGGTTTTTAAAATATATGATTAAAGTCTTTAGAGTCACAGTTCTACCATAATAACTTCATAGCTTTTGCTAGTTTTATTTAATTAAAAAATGATAGTGAAATTGTCGTTAGTGTGTGTGTAGTAGGAAAGCAGATTCTGCAATTTGGTTATTATGACACTAGGTGGCATGGTATTTTACTGTTTGCTTAAAGATGCTTCTACACGTTTGTGCCCTCTGACCCATTAAAAAAATTAAACACGTTTAAGATGTTTAAACAAATTCTTCATTTTAACACAATATTTGGGTTTTAAAATTTGGTATTTTTCTTCATTCTCAGCTGTTTATTTAAACATAAATCTTAGGTATAAACATAAAACATAAAGCTCAGATTTTTAAATCTGAGCTTTAAATTGATACCAAAACCCACTTGGGAATTTGTCCTCATTCATTCTCAATTTTGAGAATTCTGTTTGCCCTGATGATTTCTTCCACAGACTACTTTTAAGGTAAACTCTGTAAGCGTGAGCTCTCCTTTAATACTATTATCATTTCAGGCCTACCTTAAATAAGGAAAAGTATCAGAGAGAAAGAATGTACTTTGGAGTAGCCCTACCTTTCTTTTCCCAGAAAGAGGGAGGATTTCCTGGCTTTCATTATCTCTAGTTTTATTTTTAATTTTAAAAAAGTAGACTAGTCCTTTCTCCACAGCTGAGTGCTGGAGGTAAGTTTACAAATAACAGAAGGACTTCCGTTTTAATCATTTTCTTAAGAACTTTATCTGCTTATCAGTCAATTTTCTTTATAAATCTTCCTCAGTGTTTAAAAAGCTCATATTCTTTTTCAGAAAATAGAATATTTGAGCAGAAATTCTGATTTCTACCTGATGAAAATACTATTATTTCATGTTACTTACCATTTAAAAAAATTCTTCTTAGAAAAATAAAACTTTAGTTTGTACTTTAAGAAGGAAAATAACTTATTTCTTGATACAAGTTTATATTTACTACAATGAAGTTTGAAATGATTAGATCCTAAAATATCTAACATAGAATGTGAATTTTGGGGAGTAGGGTCATGATAGTAAGGGAAATAATTACTGAAAAAATAAGAAAGAACACCCTGTTACCTATTTACTTATAAGAACACTATTCTATTTCAAATCAATTTAAAGATCTTAGTATTGAGCAACAATAATAAGTGTAACATTTTGGAGTATATAGCCTGTAATAATTTAATATCGGTAGAAGCTATGCTGAAGACAAACTTTTATTATGCGTCTGTCAATAGGTAACTCTTTAAATGTATGCTGTAGAAATGTTGCCTATACTTACGTGCATATAAACACATTAAGTGCTTTTACATTTGTGTACTTGCAGAATTTTGGACTTGCTGATACCACTTACTAGCCGGGTCTGTGACACGGGGCTAGACAAAGTGAGCCCTGTCTACTCAGCAGTGTTTGGAGGACATGAAGACTGCTTGGAAATGTTACTCCGGCACGGCTACAGCCCAGACGCCCAGATGTGTCTTGTCTTTGGATTTAGTTCTCCGCTGTGTATGGCTTTCCAGAAAGAGTATGTATACTTGCTATATTTTTTCTATATGGAGATATATTTCTAACCCTTGACTTTCTTTTATGATGAAGCTTAATATCTCTTAGTGCTAAACTGTTAACTTAAAAACAAGAACCTGACAAACAGAAAAAAACCCTCTGTGATGTACCTTGCTCAGTCCAACTACAGTAAAAATGAGGTGATAATGTCAGATTTTTTTCCCTTTCCTCTTTGTATCTGGAAAATAATGAAGAGAGAGGGGAAGGAGAAAGAGAGGGAGAGAAACATCAATTTTTCACGCCCCAAACTGGGACCTGGCCTGTAACCCAGGCATGTGCCCTGACTGGGAATTGAAACGGTGACCTTTTGGTTTGTTGGCCAGCATTCAGTCCAGTGAACCATTCCAGCCAGGGATGGATTATACTTTTAGTGTAGCAATTTTAAAGACTACTTTAATTATATTAAATAAATTCAGGAATTCTCTGATATCCTTGGTCTCCAAAACAATTTATGAATTAAAACAAACTTCCAGTTGTGTGATGGATAAGGTCTGAGGGCCTGAGTATAACATGGTGACTTATAGTAGATAACACTGTATCGTATAACACTGTATCGCTAAGACAGTAGAACTTAAGTTCTTTTCCTCCTCCCTAAGGAAGTAACTAATGTGCGAGGTGATATATGTGTTAATTCAATGGAGGGAATTTTTTCACAATGTGTGCATTTATGGAATCATCATTTTGTACACTTTAAATATTTGTCAGTCTTATTTGTCAATTATACCCCCAATAAAGCTGGGAGGAAAAATTGAAAATGACCATATCAAATATGGCATTGATTATGTTTCATAATTAGGTTATTTACTAATTGAAATTTGTATTTATAAGACTTGTTATAAACCTAAAAATAAGTTTTGCAGATATTATTTTATTTGGCATGTTGCATTTTCTATGTGAATCAGAATAATTAAATTAAAATTTTAAAAAATATCTGATGACCTGCCATGATCCTATAAGGTAGAAGAAATGAATTACTGCTGTTTTATTAGCTTCTGCCAATGCTTGTATATTAAGACTCCTACTGAAGTTTTAAAATACGCAGTAAGAATAAGGCTATGTGTAAGAAAAGCCATGTTAAGTAATATCTGTGGTTCATCCAATAATGGACCACAATAATGGGGTAAGTTGTGCAGATAGATGCTATTGTTTTAACAACACAAAAGAGGTTGCAGTCATACCTCAAATTGCATTGGCTTTCCTGAATTCACTATTTGTTATCCATGATTTAATTTGAATATTTATCAGAAACTTATTTACTAAGCTTTTGAGTCTACCATCTCTTAACAATTTGCTATGTAGAATAGTTCATTTTATGTATTTTGAATTGAAGTTTCCAAGTATATTTTATAGTCTGAATATTTGGGTTTTTGCTTAATATGAGTCTCTGAGACCTACTCTGTGCATGAATTTCATGATTTCATAGAAGTTTGTGGTAAGTTTTATCTTTCCAAACCCTTTAGTGTCCCCTCAGTAAGGCTGCATTAATGACTTTAGTAGTTTCACTTGTTTTTCTCCATTCATATCTAACTCCCTTATATTTTATTATTAGGTCAATTGAACTGGACTTTTAAAGATTAGATCAGAACATGATGATTTTCGATAGTTTGCATGGTGCAATGTAATGACTTTTTTTCTTTCTTTTTTTAAACCTTCATCTTTTTGGAGGAATGATATTAGTTTTTCTGCCTCATCATATTGTTAGAGTATAACATATAGCATATATTACAGTGCTCCTGTTAACCCTGGAACACCTTAAAATTAATGTTTTCTGGCCTGAGGAGTTAGGTAAACAGAACCATGTGGGACAGAGAATGTGAGGGGGACCCCGGGGAAGCAGAGGACTGGAGAAGGCGATCCTCTCATTCTGTGTACGAACCCGCATATGTCCCGAGCTCACGCCAGGCTTTGAATGCACAGACCGAAATTGTTGAAACAAGTTTTAAACTACCACCCAAGTCTCAGGTTAACCCTTGGAGTGGTGTATTTCATGGGACCAGATCCAGAGCAGCATAGCAACGCCTTTAACAACTGAACTGACATTGGAATCACTGTCTATAGAAGGTGAAGTAGAAACTGCAGTCTGGCCTTTCTGTGCTCCCTGTAGTGGGGTCCAGAGAGAATTGTCCTGGGTTGTTGCCATAACTTAAAGGGAAACTTCACCATGTCTGGAGCCTTTGATGTCCTGCATTTGAAGAAGGCAGGATGTCGTCAAATTCCTTGCTTTAGGAGCCCGCTTAGGTGTCACGAAACTGGACTTAAAAATGGAACAGTACATTTACCAAAGGAATAGTGATGGCATCTGCATCATAGATTTTAAGAGAACCTGGGAGAAGCTTCTGCTGGCAGCTTGTGCCACTGTGACCACTGAAAATCTGGCAGATGTCAGTGTCGTATCATCCAGAAGTACTCGCCAGTGAACTGTGCTGAAGTTTGCTGCTGCCACCAGAGCCACTGCTTCGCTTTGGAACCTTCCCTAATCAGATCCGGGAGCTGAGGCGTCTGGTGGTTACTGATCCCAGGGCTGACCACCAGCTTCTCACAGGGACATTTTATGTTAATCTGCCTACTATTCTCTGTATGACACACTTTCCTGTGCTCTATGTGGACACTGCCATCCCATGCAACAACATGGGGCTCTCTCAGTGGGTCTCTCAAGGGATGCTGGCCCAGAAAATTCTGTGCATGTGTGGTATCATCTCCTGTGAGCACCCACGGGAGGTCATGCCTCATCTCTGCTTCTACAGAGATCCTGAAGAGATTGAAAAATAACAGCAGGCTGATGCTGACAAGGCTGTGACCAAGGAGGAATTTTAGGGTGAATGGAGTGCTCCAGCTCTGAGTTTATCGCTGTTCAACCTGAGTTCTCAGACTGGTTGGAAGCACACAGGTGCTCCCTGTGCCTATTCAGCAGTTTCCTACTGAACACCGGGGTGCTCAGCCTGCCACTGAAGACTGGTCTGTAGCACCCACTCAGTGCTCAGGCCACTGAATGGGTAGGGATAACCACTGAGTGGCCTTAAGCTGTTCTTCCACAGACTCAAAAACAAAATGGAAGTGAAGTTGATGGAAATTAAGCAGTTTCTAAGAATATAATTACAGTGTGAACCTAGCTAGGTTATATGCCTGCTCAAATAAATGAATCAACAAAAATCAATATTGTTCAAAGGACTGTAACTGGACCCCGAGTCTGCACAACATTGACATTCACAGTGTTCAGTAACCTTCTAAAATTACTTGACATATGACAAACCAGTAAAATATGGCCAGTTCTCAAGGGAAAAGACGATTAGTAGGTACTAACCCTGAGATGGTACGGATGTTGGAAATATCGAATATTGAAAGCAACTATTAAAATTATTCTTTATGAGGTAAACACACTCGAAGTAAATAGAAAGGTAGAACTTCTCAGCTGAGAAATAAAAACTATAAAAAAATGAATCAAACAGCAATTTTATCACTGAAAAATAACTAAAATGCAAAATTTATTGCATTAGCTCCGTAGCAGAGTGGAATTGACAGAATCAGTTAACTTGAAGATAGACCAATAAAATTATCCAAGCTGAAGAATAGAGTTAAGAAAAAAAGATTGGGAAAACAAAACAAAACAAAAAAGGAACAGAGCCTTAGGGACCTGAGGGTCAGTATGAATGGGTTGACATTCATATCATTCAAATCCAGAAGAAGAGAAGGAGGTTGGCACAGAAAATTTGTGTGAACTAATAATGTCCAAAAACTTCCCAACACTGAATGAAGATGTAAATTTACAAATTTAGGAAACTTACTACAGGATGAAGCCAAAGAAAAGCATGTTCAAAATAATCAAACTCTTGAAAACCAAAAGTAAAGAAGCAGCAAGATAGCAGTTCTTGGTGACAGACATGAGCTGTCAACCTTTGTTTTTTACCGTTCTTGGAAATTTTGCTCTGTGAAGTGACCCTATGGAACGTAATTTAAATCTGGTTTGTTGGCTTTAGAAGGGCTTATTAGCTGTTTTCTTCCATGTGGGAACTTGTAATTGGACCAAATGTATTCTTAATTAGTAAGGTAGTTTTTCAGTTTTTCAAAAATTATTGGAAGATATTATTTGTTAGCCTGTAGGGAAAAAGCTAAAACATCAAGATACCTATTTCATGAGAATAACTTCTCCTAGTCTTTCTAATTGACTTTTCATTTGCCTGGGATCCATAGCAATAGACTTCATTTTTGTACATCTTTGCCATTTGTTAACTGCTTTGTGGGGAGTTTAACTGAAGAGAAATCTTTTCCCAGGGCCAAGTCTGAAAGATGGTAGTATCATAATCGCACGTCCTTGCATTTAATGTGTGTATATAAAGGGATTGACTTAAGTATAGTACATGGCACAATTTTTGGCACATAGTAGAATATCAAGGTAATTTTCTTCTTTCTACTATCCTTTGTCTAGAAAACAACATACATTAAAATTTTAGTGTCTATACTACATTTATATTAGCTAGTGTCTAGCTATTAGTTTGCATTCAGTCACTGTACATGTAATGTGAAAATCATTTGATTATTTTGGGACTCTGTATAAAACTTTACTGGTCAAGGAAGAAAACTGATGATCTCCTAGTAGGTTTTGTTTAGTATATCAAAAGGGTAATATAGCTGGATGTCTGGGGGGAAAATCAAAATTGAAATATTTATTAATTTTTTTCAATAAGAGTGCCTCTTAAAGTTTGGAGTCTCTACAGCAGTGATTTTCATCTCGTGGCACACATAAACTAATTACTAAAATTCTGCAGCATACCGAAAAATATACTCTATTTTTTGCCAATCTGACAAAAAATTAGGTATAATTTTTACTCATTCACACCAGATGGCTGTTGTTGTCTTGGCTGTTGTCATTTTTTTTTGTTTGTTTGACAGTCTAAGGGAGAAGAGGTCAGTGCCTCTGACTAAGTAGTCAGGTATTGCATGTTTTAAAAATTCTTAATGTCACACTGGTTGGAAAGTGTCATACCTAAATTAATTAAATTAACTAGAATTCCCATTTAAAAAGCAAGGGTAATTTAATGTAATTTTTATTTAAAATAACTATTATGTCCTATTGGTCCTTAATGAAACAATGTATGAATTTTCTGTATTCCATTTAGCAATTATTAATGAGGACTTAAGTTTTGGTCATAATAATGGTACTAGGGAAATTAAAAAACTCCAGTTTTCAAAATTAATTATTAGTCAAATTTGGAGAGAATTGGTAATAGATAATGAGGTAAGTTTAGTGGTATAAATTTTGAAATTTTTTATAGCAACAGTATGTTATTACAGTAATTTTAGTTTGGTGTGAGATTGTTGTATAAAATGATTTAATCAACATTTATCTGACTTTAGGTGTTAATGAGTTAACAACTTTTGTTTTCTCATTTGTGTGTATGTACTTTTGGCACTTCTCTGAGATTTAGATATTTAACATTTGTGGTTCTTCTTGCACCATTGGTCTATTGTGTCGTTGTGAACTTCTGTCTCTTTTATAAATGCTACAATTTTAATATCAAATGACAATAAAAATAGTAAGTATAAATAATGGCTCTGGGTTTTATGTTTTTCCTTTTTCATTGTTTTATTCAGCTGGTTTAAATCAGTAGTAGAATCCTGAAAGGTTTTGCTGGGTGTCCCCTTGAGAGGATGAGTTTCCATTTGAAGCAGTGACTTTCCTCTCTTCTCACTACCCTGAGGAACAGTGGAAAGGTGTCTCCTCCACCACTGGACAAAGCAGTCTTTGTCCCTCGGGGCTAAAAAGTTAACAGCTACCGTGACAGAAAGCCAGTCTTTCAGGGACACAGTTGAGTAATGCAACTGAAATGAGAAAATACAAGAAAGAGACTCCTTTAACTGAAATGTGTGAAAGAGGACGGAAGTTGAGAAATTTCAGGACAATTTGAACAAATATTAATGCCTTTTGTATATGACTGCAGGGAGAGTTCATGGCTTGTGTGACCTGATTTTGTATTTCGAATTGACACTGATCATTGTTAGCCTGTTTTGTAGAAATTGTTGCGTTTTTTCTTACCATCACATCACACATAGGTACATCTGATAAGACTTAATGTCTTTATTTTGTTTTCAACAAATGGCTAAAAGCCATTCAGTAAAACTTACTTTATGATCTTTGATTATTCAGCTAATAAATTGGTTAGATTATTTTTTTGACTAATTAAACACAAAATGCTCCAGATGTTTGCCCATTTCTGTTTGTTTAAAATAAATAAATTTAATAAATCTTGTTAAAATAAATATCGTGTTGGATTTTCTTTTACTGTGCTTCCTTTGATCTGGGCACTGTTTCTGTGCACATTTTTTAACTTCAAAGAGCAGAATGAGGAAAAATGTACAGGCCCAAAGATATAAAGTTTAGACATGACTTTTTTAGGTTTTAAACTTTTCCTCCTTCTCAGTATTTGATGATTTTTCACTGTTTATATAACATGTAGTCTCTTAATGTGTCACATTTAGTTCTTGATATTTATATTAAGTAGATCAGCAGACTTTTGGTCCTGTCCAAAATGTCCACGATTAGAAAACATCCATGGGTTCAGCTAGCCCATAATGTTTATTTTTACTTTTGGTTTAGACATTAAAAGTACTTCCATGTTTTATTGTGTTGCGGTAGTGTTGTCAACAATAATCCTTTTTGCCTCGGTAGCCTAACTGGTAGTGGCTCATGGGGTGTGGTAGATGGGTGGGCGTGGATCAAATGTCTCTCTGGGCATTTTGGTACAGGACCAATTATATCAAGGACCTTTTGGCATGGACCAAATGTTTTTCTGGACGTTATGATACAGGACCAAATGTCCTGCAATGGTTAAATAGGATGCACTGTTTCTTTTTAAACTTTAGGACTTGAAGAATTTTTTCGATTCTTCATCAAGATTTAAGAGAAAATTTGTTTCTTAAGAAGAGAATTTGTTTAAAGTCTTAAGAGAAATGCATACATATGTTCATGCAATTTATCATTTAATTGAAGGTTATCTACGCCCTAGGGTCTACTGTTGCTCAATAACATGCATTATCATATGGATCATTGAAGTTGCTTGCGTTTCTAGAGCTTGCACATGGATTTCAGACCTTCAGCCTTCCCAGAAGCTCAGGGGATGCTGACAAAGTTTTATGATTCTCCAGTTTATTTTATCTTTATTATTCACCATATAATAGGTTGTTTTGTTGGAAATGGGTTAATATTGTAGCACTAGGCAGTTTTCTAAGTCTTTTAGGAGTGTGCTTTCGTCTCTTCTAACACAAGGCTAATTGGAAGAAGTTTAAAGCTGGGTTTTCCAAAATATGTTTTTGTAGAATACTAACTCTATAGATTGTTAATAGATATTACATGGGGTGGAATAGTTAAGTTTGGAAAACATAGAGTTAAGTAGTGTTAAATAGATTTCTTTCTTGAAGGGCTTCTAAGAATTTTTTTAAATGGTGGTGGTTTGTGAATTATTAAGAGGGGAATACATCTACAAAAGTTTGAAAAGTTTGGGAACATAGGATGAACTTATGCTTATAATAATTATACTATTGTTCCCATGCTTGTAGACTTTTTGGGCACTTTATACTCTATATTATGCTTATTTAAGGTTAATGATTGAATCTTTTGCTTTAATTTTAAACTTTCTCAGAGGTATCTGGAGGTTGAAGAAAAATGTTTTAGCATATAATTTGAAGATATACTAGAATACTGTTTAAAAATATGTTTATCTTATATTTTCTTTTTTTAATATATTTTAT
Organism: Micronycteris hirsuta; assembly: GCA_004026765.1. Classification (NCBI taxonomy): domain Eukaryota; kingdom Metazoa; phylum Chordata; class Mammalia; order Chiroptera; family Phyllostomidae; genus Micronycteris; species Micronycteris hirsuta. Next base: position 15,118 of record PVJI01013431.1, read on the forward strand.
TGATTATGCTATTATAGTTGTCCCATTTTCCCTCCTTTATACCACTCTGCCCCGCACCCCCCCATTACCCCGCCCTTTAGTTTTTGTCCATGGGTCATACACATAAGTTCTTTGGCTTCTACATTTCCTATACTATTCTCAACCTCCCTGTCTGTTTTCTACCTACCATTTATGCTACTTATTCTCTGTACTTTTTACTCCTCTCTCCCCCTCCCCTGTTGATATCCCTCCATGTCTTATATAAATCCCTTTAACATTTCATATAAAAAGGTTGGGTGATGATGTACTCTTGAACTTGACCTTGTCTGAGAATTACTTTAGCTGCCCTTCCATTCTAAATGAAAATTTTGCTCGATAGAGTATTCTTGGATGTAGGTCCTTGCCTTTCACGATTTGGTATACTTCTTTCCAGCCCCTTCTTGCCTGTAAGGTCTCTTTTGAGAGATCAGCTGACAGTCTTATGGGAATTCCTTTGTAGGTAACTGTCTCCTTTTCTCTTGCTGCTTCTAAGATCCTCTCCTTTTTTTCAGTCTTGGGTAATGTAATTATGGTGTGTCTTGGTGTGTTCCTCTTTGGGTCCAACTTGTTTGGGACTCTCTGAGCTTCCTGGACTTCCTGGAAGTCTGCTTCCTTTGCCAGGTTGGGGAAGTTCTTTCTCATTACTTGTCCAAATAAGTGTTCAATCCCTTGGTCTTCCTCTTCTCCTTCTGGCACCCCTATGACCCGGATGTTGGGATGTTTACAGATGTCACAGGTTCCTAAGCCTCTCCTCATTTTTTTGAATTCTTGTTTCTTCCTTCTGGTCCACACTGTTGATTTGAGTCCCAGTTTCCTTCTCTTCCCTATTGGTTCCCTGCACATTTCCCCTCATTTTCTTTAGCTTGTCCTTCATTTGTTCATCTAATTGCGACCAGCTTTCTTCCAATTTTGTGAGCATTCTGATTACCAGTGTTTTGAACTGTGCATCTGATAGGTTCACTATCTCTTGGTCACTTAGTTATATTTTTTCTGGAGCTTTGTTCTGGTCTTTCACTTGGGCCATTTTGTTTTTCCTTGGCGTGCCTGTTACTTTAAGGGATGGAGCCTTAGGTGTTGACTAGGGCGGGGCTACCTACACTGTTGCTGTGTTTTGATGCTGTCTGAGGGAGCGTGACCTGGGAGGGAACAATGGCACTTGCTCCGTTCTTCCCAGCTGCTGGTCGCTGTCTCCTCTTCTGTGGCTGGGAGTTGCTTGCGGCTGCCTCAACCCCTACAGGTGTTTTCTGCTCTGCTCCCCAGCTCCTTCTCCTGGTTTATCTGTACACGCAAGTGAGGGGCTGCCCATTCCACCAGTCTCAGCCCTGCTGTTTCCCGTGGGCTTCTTCTGGAGCACCGCTGTTTGTTGGTCTGGCACGCCCGCTGTGGGTCTTTATGGGCAAACTGCTGCCTGTGCTCTCCGCCCGGCTCCGCCCAGCTTACTGGTCTGGATGAACGTGTCCTCTCTAACTCCTTGGCTGTTGGATATCCACTCAGTTTGATTCTCTGTCCGTTCTGGTTGTTTATTTTGCTTTTTTTTTTTTTTAACAAATTTTGAGATTTTATTTATTTATTTTCAGAGAGAGGAGAAGGGAGAGAGAAAGAGCAATGTATGGTTGCCTCTCACATGGCCCTCATTGGGGACCTGGCCCGCAACCCAGGCATGTGCCCTGACTGGGAATCGAACCCGGACCCTCTGGTTCTCAGCCCGCGCTCAATCCACTGAGCTACACCAGCCGGGCTATTTTGCTTTTTAAATGGTTGTTTTTCCTCCTTTGGTTGTGCGAGCAGGCACAGTGTGTCCAGCTACACCTCCATCTTGGTCGGAAGTCCTCTATCTTATATTTTCTTTTTCAGACTCTATACTACAGGGTTTCTCAAATATTTTCATTTCAGAGCCTTTTTTCTATGGGTCATTTTCAGGGACTAATATTTCATGTAACATACTTTGGGACACATAGGTCTGGCTATAAAGTATTCCTTAATTTCTTTCATGAAAGTGTTCAATTTTCATAATAAGGGGAGATATTTCACATATATGCTGTGTTCAATTCAGTTAGATTTTGCTTTGACATTATTATCAGAATTCTACTAGTCACTAGTTCTGTAACAAAGCTTTCTTTAATTTTTGCCTCTAGAATGGAGATAACAATAGAACTTAATTCTCAGGGTTGTCGTGAGGACTAAGGCACATCTTCCATGTAAAATATTTAACATGGTGCCTGGTACAGAATAAATACTGGAAGTTTGATTTAGGGAATTATATGTGTATATGTTCCTCTCACATTTTAGAGATTGATGGTTTATCTTTTGGCCTTATTTTAACATTTTCTTAGCATGAGCCACATGTCTGGGTACTATGTCGAAATTTTCATAAGAAAACCTCTTGGTTTTATAGTTTTTTTTCTAAACGGAATATCTGTAACATTTAATCTGATAGGTGTATTTATGGCTCACATTTACCTTTGTATTCTATAGCAGAAATATGCCCTCTTTAAGAGCTATTGATGGTTTCAAAGCACTACAGATGGCTTCAGAGTGAAGAATTTTGTCAGTCCCTGAGCTGCACACGTAAACACATATACCTTGAAAATTGCCAGGCTTCTTGAGAATGGTATATCACATTTGTAACAAGTCAATGTCTTGAGCTTTTCTCACAGTTTGCCTGCATATTTTTTGAAATATGTTCAATAGTCCTTATATAGTTTGTCTGTTCTATAGTGGATCCAGCAAGTAAAAATAACTGCAGGCAAAATAATGAGAACCTAATGAGGTTGAAGTGGTTGGAATAGATTGGTGATAACTGTTTAGCACTGTAAGTCAGAAGTATGTCCTTAAACATTTCTTGCAGTGCAGGACTGCTGGCCACAAATTCCCTCAGCTTTCCTGTGTCTGAAAAGAGCCAGAGGGACATACGCAAACATACAGGGCTGTTTTTAAGAACAGTGATCTAATGGTGGACTTCTTATCAGGAACACGTAGCAAGATGCTAGACAGGCAACAAAGTTACTAATTTTTATAAAGAAGTTTTAGAATATAGATTTTTAAATTGCTGTGAAGATAGTTAAAAGTAAAGAAAATATTGTTTAATCTTTTAACTAAAAAGAATCACAAATTGGGGTATAAATGAAATAGATTTGTAAAAATATGTATGGGTCAGGTGACATTTTACTAATGTATATAGTGTTTTAACTGCTTTAAAACCTTGGTTTAAAACTCTATAGTAAGCCCTCAGAAGTAGCTGGTCTCACTTGAGAGTGGTTTAAATATGTTATATTGGTTTTATCTACAGTGCCTCTTATTTAGATTCTATAACACTATGGTTAAACATTTTTATTTGTTTAAAATAGCATTAATGTCAGTTTCAAAAGGAGAATCATTTTATTCTTGCATATTTTTTCACAGTTGTCTATATAGTAAACATATGTGTTTATTGGGCTTCATAACAGTTAAAATTATATCATAAATAGTTTTTTTAAGTGGTTATACAACCATCATAATTGCAGGTTTTGATGAGTACATCCTATTTTGTACTTACCTGCTCTTCTATTATTGAACATTTAGGCAATTTCTTTCTTTTTAAAGTCTATTTTAGATAATACTACGGTTAATATTTGTGCAAATAAAATATAATTTAAAAAATTTTGCCTCCTGGATAAAGTGCCATGATTTATGTTTATTATATTTTATATTAGTTTATATGGTATTTTACTTCACATATCATTTATTTTACAAATATTTACATAGTGCTAATTCTGTGCCGGAAAGGTTAAGTAACTCATTCAGAGTCACATAGCTAGTAAGTGGCTGAGCAGACTGGCTCTGGGCTCTGGGCTCTGTGCTCTTACAGTTTTGCTGTGGTACTTTTTTTCCATACATCTTGCCAGTTCACTCTCTCAAAAAAGGAGCACACTTATTTTCAGTCAGTTTAACTACAACTTACCAGTATTGAATGATAAAATATTAAAAAAACCAGTTTAGTAGGTACAAAATGATATACTTTTATTCTATAAAAGTACTTGAGAAAGATTAATTTAGAAATAAAGCTATAAGTTAAATTTTTGTTCATTAAAAAAAGCTTTTCTATATGATTATTTTTTACCATTAGACATTTGAAAGTAAAGGGGACATTGACTAGGGTTATTGTCAAAAGAAATGGAATTTTGGAGTTTGCTAGAATGAGTCATCTGTCTTTAGAGACAGATCACAGTGCTTAGTAACTTCGTTTAACAAGTATTTTGTAGTAGAGATACTTACTTGTACAAAAATACACATTGGGAAGAGCTGTCTATATGTCAATGATAATTTTTAAAATTATTTCAGATGAATGTTTAGAATTCTAAGGGCACTTCCTGTTCATAGTTGGAAATTAAAAATCATGCAGGAGAGTGTAAATCAAAAAGTAAAACCCTCTGCCCTGGCTGGGGCTCGGGTGGCTGGAGCAGCATCCTGGGGCGCTGAGGTTGTGGATGGGTCTGCCCCCCGACCCCGCGCCCAGTCAGGGTACATACAGGAGTCAACCAGAGAATGCATAAGTAAGTGGAACAACATATCGATGTTTCTCTCTCTCTAAAAGTAAAAAAAAAAAAAAAAAAAGAAAGAAATAAAAAAGTAAAATCCTCCCTCTCTCTTAGGCTCTAATCTCAAATCCACTAGAAATGTAAAAACCATCCGCTATCCCATCTGCTGTTCTTATTTTGCAGCTGTAACTACTATTAATTATTTGTAATACTTATTCTTATGTATTCTTTATGTAAAAGTCTAACTTCTTTCTTTTTTTTTGTGTGTGGTGTAGCTGTGAATTCTTTGGAATTGTGAATATTCTTTTGAAATATGGAGTCCAGCTAAATGAACTTCATTTGGCATACTGCCTGAAGTATGAGAAGTTTTCGGTGTTTCGTTACTTTTTGAAGAAAGGCTGCCCATTGGCATCATGGAACCATATATCTGAATTTGTAAGTCATGCAATTAAAGCACAGGCAAAATACAGGGAATGGTTGCCATCTCTTCTACTTGCTGGATTTGACCCACTGAATCTTCTATGCAGTTCTTGGTAAGCAATCCTACAATAGTGTACCTTACCTGTTTGAATGAATATATGACCTCTAAGTTCCCCCAATTTCTTGAGACCTCATTTTGGGATGTGGGGGTGGTGTGTGTGTGTGTGTATGAGACTGTGATCGCTGGATTGGGGGGCTGCTATTAGCGAGACTGAATGTAAGGACAGATTCTTGCCAAAAGGTAGGCGGTAACTGGAAGGGAGTAGAAAGGGACAGATGCTAGTAAACTCTTTTTTTTTTTTTTAAATTATTTTATTGTTGTTCAATTACAGTTGTCTGCATTTACCCTCCCTCCCTCAACCCCAGGCAAACCCGCCTCCCTCCCTTGCTTCCACCCTCCCCCTTGGTTTTGTCCATGTGTCCTTTATAGCAGTTCCTGAATGAATACCCTTGTCCCCATTATCCCCTTCCCCCTCCCCTCTGGTTACTGCCAGATTGTTCTAAACTTCAGTGTCTCTGGTTATATTTTGTTTCTCTGGTTATATTTTGCTTGCTTACCTCACAAGCGTCTTGGCTGTGACTGATCTGAATTCCCCAGTAGCTGATCTAGCCTCGGTGCCTTCTCTCCTGAGTCCTTATATAAAACTTTTTAACATTTCATATAGTAGAGGCTGCATGATGATGTACTCCTTGAACTTGACCTTATCTGAGAAGCACTTTATCTGCCCTTCCATTCTAAATGACAGTTTTGCTGGATAGATTATTCTTGGTTGTAGGTCCTTGCTTTTCATGATTTGAAATATTTCTCTCCAGCCCGTTCTTGCTTGGAAGGTCTCCTTTGAGAAATCCTCTGACAGTCTCATGGGAATTCCTTTGTAGGTAACTGTCTCCTTTTCTCTTGCTGCTTGCAAGATTTTCTCCTTATTCTTAATCTTGGGTAATGTAATTATGATGTGCCTTGGTGTGTTCCTCTTTGGGTCCCGCTTCTTTGGAGTTCTCTGAGCTTCTCGGATTTCCAGGAAGCCTATTTCCTTTGCCAGATTTGGGAAGTTCTCGTTCATTATCTGTTCAAAAATACGTTCAATTCCTTGGTGATCCTCTTGTCCTTCTGGCAGCCCTATGATCCGGATGTTGGGTCGTTTACAAATGTCTCTGAGGTTCCTGAGTCCCTCCTCATTTTTTTGAATTCTTGTTTCTTCCTTCTGGTCTACACTGTTGGTTTGAGTCCCAGCTTCCTTTTTTTCCCTATTGGTTCCCTGTAGATCATCCCTCATTATCTTTATCATATTCTTCATTTGTTCATTTATTTGCGTCCACCTTTCTTCCAGTTTTGTTAGCATTCTGATTACCAGCATTTTAAACTGAGCATCTGATAGGTTGACTATGTCGTCATCCGTTAGTTGTAATTTGTTCTGATCTTTCATTTTGGCCATTTTCATTCTTTTTATCTCAGTGCACTTGTCGGATTCTTAGGTGTTCGCCGGTGCCCGGTAACCTGGGTCGCTTTTTTTGTGACGTTTCCTCTGAGGGCGGGGCCTGGGAGGGAGCAATGGCGACTGCTGTTCACCGCTGGCTCCCTATCACCCTCCGCTCCCTAGTTCCTTACTGCCTCCTCCGCCAGTCTCGGCCCTGCTGGTTCTCACTGGCCTCTCTGGTTACACCACCGGCCTGCGGGGTTCACCTGTTGTTTGGGGTCGTGTTTTGTTTAGGTGGCATGAGTCCCTCCAGGCAAACTGCCTCTCACTCCGCTCCTCTGCTTGGTTCTGCCCCGCTTACCGGCCTGGATGTTCGTTCTCTCCAGCTTCCTTGGTGTCGGACTTCTCTTCAGTTCGATTCTGTCCGTTCTGGTTGTTTATTTTTCGCTGTTGAGTTCGTTGTTTAAACTCTCTAGTTGTGAGCGGCGGCGCAGTGCGTCCACCTACGCTGCCATCTTGGCAGAAGTCCAGATGCTAGTAAACTCTTTTGCGAGGTATATCTCTTTTACTTGGGCCACCTCTCATGCTCCTGTTAAAATGTCTCCGACAGAACGGTATAGCTGCTTTGGAGGTTTCTGTTATCCCTTAGTCAACTAGATGGAGCACTTCTGTTGTACCGCATCTTGTTTATTTGAACTGTGTCTCCCTTAACAACTACTAATTTCTGAAGTAGCTGAGGATATAACTTGTTTACTTCAGGTAGTTTCGTAGAAGGATAGCTTCTATGAGTGATTATATTGAAAGCTGGGTTAGGGTTTTCTTGGGCAAGAAGAGAAAAACTGTTTCTATAGCCTCCAGCCTTTGCAAAAGTTGTTAGTGTCTGGTCAGGGCTGAGGAGGTGATTGTAGCAGTGAGAGAACTCTTTTGGCCAGATAATTCAAGTAAATGAGAAAATAGAATAAAAGTCTCCAGGAAAATAGAGGAGAGGGTATTTTTACAAAGTTTCAATAAATCATTATAAAAGGCTTAATTTTTGTACTTCAAAATTTACCATTCAAAATCTACCACTAAAATAATGTTTAGACAAATACTGAGATTTTGTGTGTCAACAGAAAAGTTCTTTGATATGTTGTTACTAGTTTTTTCAAATGAGATCCTTTTGGGGTTCATGCAGGTGACAGAATGGTCTCTGCTTATAAATTTAGTTTGGATTGCTGGAGACTCCATTTTCCACCTGGTGGCTTCTCCACCTGTATGTGAAGAACAGGTCTTTATTTGGCAGTATCCCAGCATTTCACCTTTTTATTATGTCTGCCATTATAAATAATTCAGCAATTTTCACTAAGTAGGGTTTTATGCATAGGGCTGCAGTAAGTGATTTGAGGAATGTAGAAGTAAAGGTAAAGTTTAGATGCACCCTCTCATTTCCGCTTTATTTTTTTTTTGTGTGTGTGTATACAACAGGCTGAGTTTTTGTTTATAATTACTCCTTTCTCCGACAGCTGATTAATACATCGTTATCTGTTAAATGCTCATTGTTGCAATTTCCTCTATTTTTTTTAATACATTTTCACAAATACATTGTATTTTCAAGATAACTGAATAAAAATAAAGATTATCAGCAGTTTATTGGGAAATCTCTGATTTACAAATTATTTGTATATGTATATTTGTCTTAACAGATATACACTCATATACATGCAACTGAGATATAAACACTCACTAATGAATGCTATATCTAGCTGTTAATAAAGCTATGAAAATACCCTTAACATTTCACTTAGTGAATTTTATTTTGTGTCTGGGCTCCTGACAGCTAGCAGAGGTTGCTCCGCACCATTCTAAGATTCACCCACTGACTGCAGCTGGAAATGCAGCCCAACACGTTGTGTAGCTGTTGGCATCCTTGACATTGTGCTCCGTTCCCTCTCTCACCTCACTTGGTGCTTGTCCCTGAAGCACCCATGTTCTTCTCAGCCTCACTCTTCGTGTTCTGCTATTGAAGCTGTCCACTACTCAGCTCCTCATTACTGGCCCACTACTTTCAGTTTTCTGGTTTATTTCTTTAACCAACACCTGGAATACTACCTGAAACATGGTAGGCAGTATTTTAAATTCTTTACCGTACTGACTTATTTACTAAAAAATACACTAGGTACTATTATTTTTATTTTACAAAAGAGGAAATTGAGGCATAGCGCTTAACATACTTGACCAAGCTTACACAGCTAGTTAGTGCTGGGACTTAGATTTGAACCCAGGTTGTGCTGTAGTGTGCTCAAATCTGCCTTTCTAACCACTGTGCTATATAGTTGTATCACTTAATTTTGGGTATCTTAATCCCTTGTCTAACCTGTTGATCTGTGCCAACTTACCTTGCTCCTCTCAACTCCTAAATTAAGGAAGAACCTATGCAGGGAAAAATATTAAACATTGCCTTTTTTCCATTCCTCTTCAGCCAATTATATAGACTGCTGGGAGGAGAGGGAAGTATTTAGCTTTATTCTCCTAGAAGGCTTTGTAAAATTTACTCTCCCATACTAGTTCTGATAGAGACTTTCCTCTCCAATTGTGAGTAGCTCATTTGAGAATTTTTGTGGTAATAAGCCACTAAATATAGTGTGAGCTATATTTATTGCATGGGTTAGGATAGAAAAGAGTTAAGAACCAATAAACTACAAATTATTTTGAAGTAAATTATAAAATTTACAGCTTTCTGGATTGAGAATGCCAATTGTATATAGTTTACTTAGAAGGGATGACTTTAGTCATTTTATATTCATTAGAAAAATATAGTACAAAATTGCACTTTAGCAATATGCTTAACATGGTCAAATTTTTGTTCACTGTTCTTTTATTGAATGGGCAAAGCCACTGTTTACACTGAATATGATAAATGTTTTGCTTTCTTTGATCAAATTTACATTCATAGAGCTTTTATAAGAAAAATTCCCCCATAAAAATTCAATGTGCTGTTAAAGTGGATTTTGGTTATATCTTATTTATATCACATGTAAGTCTGTTGCTTAATCTTTGTCATGTAAATTATAAATGTCTTTCCTAGCTTTTTTTTGTCTTGAATGTTCTTTAAAAATGTATCTGGGTGAATAATTTGCCTATCACAACATAATCTACAAAGTTGAAATATGTTTTTCAACTTTAAATGCAAAACTAGGTGCCCCCTACTGAATGTAATGAGTACCATGTTTTGCTGTGTATAAGCACACCCATGTTTTTTGCCCTTTCAGGAAAAAAATCTTTGGTTTTAATTTTTTAACTTAGTTTTTTACTTATTTATATTTAGATACTTGTTTTTGTATTATAAGGGAATTTTAGCATTTAGTTTTGAACATATTATGGTACAAGAAATTTTATGTAACAAATAATTACAAAACACAAGAACAGATACAAGTTATTTCAGGCGCTACCTACGTATAATGTACATCCTTATTTTCCCTAAAAAATTTGGGCAAAAAAGTGCTCCTTATACATGACAAAACACAAGTAAGTAATAGAAAGTAAATGTCATCTGTGCATTTAGTTGATTAACTGTCCTTCATTTATGATTGTACAACTGCTCTACAACATAAGGCTCAGTGTAGTACAGTAACAATACATTTTTAGTGGCATTATCATTGGTAAAATTAGTTATATTATCTAAAGTAGTGTAAATGGATTTATTTCTTGTGTGTGTGTTTAGATAACTGCATAAAAGTGACTTTGTATTTGGTCTCAGTGAGACCTAAAGCACATCAATGCAGCAAAGTGAAACCATTAAAAAAGAAATAAGGAACCAGAATCAAGTAACCTTGGGTGTGGGGTTCCTAGAAAGTCATGGAGAGTTTTTTGCTTTTGAACATACTTTATCATTTCATTTGTTCTCAGTATTTCCTGATAAGTTCTGATTTCATTGAAAGCTTGAGAAGTAAAATGTTTTCCCAAGGCATTTGTGCAACATCAAGTTCTTTGTTATATAGAAGTTTGCATATTAGAGAATTAAGAATTTGGGAAATAATTTTTATACTCTAATCAGTCATTTCAAGGATATTTTGACTTTGAATTACAAAAAGTAAGTGGCCTTTGAGATGAATATTATTCAGTTTCCTTCTTTTTCCTTCTGTTTTTTTTCCCCATCTTTAGTCCTTGCTCATTAATGTGTCCAAAAATCCAACCAACAGAAAAAACAAAAATGATTTTGGAAAGAATTTCTGTTTTTGTAGTAATTACTAGAGGCTGTAGTCATTTTCTTTTTCCTCAGACAGTGTGATGGTAGGGAGCTTCTAAGTACAAGATGGGTAATCTTGTTAGAATGTGTTGTTCTCTTTAAGCTTTGACTGAATTTCATGTCATTAGGCCTGCTGAAACTTCCAAGCCAGTTGTAGTAATAGCAAACATTTATATAACATTTTAGAGTTTTAAAGTATGTTTACTATATTTTCTCATGTTGTTCCAATTAGTCCTCTGAAATTGGCAGGGTAAGTATTCTTATTTCAGAGGGCCAGGTTCAAGGGCTTAAAGTGTTTCAGCAACGTGTTTATAAGTGGAGGTAGTATTACAAATCAGAACTTTTCTTTGACTAGTGCTTTTCATTAGGATTCAAGTGCTTATAAAATTTGGGGAGGTGTCTTTTAGGTAGGTTGGTAGGAAATCTGAAATTATTTTGTAAAAATAGAGGGAGAACTGTTTGTCTTGAACAACTTCTTTCAGATCTTAGAGATGGAACTGATTCTGGTACATCCTTTAGAGGTGAATCTATAATGTGGAAGGTTCTTAGAGGGGACCAGTTGTACATCCTTGGGAACTGGGCAGAAACAAGCCATTTCTCCCATTACTTAGTTTACGGATGGGTTGGGGTGTTTAGGCTTTATCCTTTTGGGACTGTTAAAGCAAGATGGTCCAGCTGGAGGGAGATAATGGCAAATTCCATGATGACACTGGTGCTGTCTCTGTCTTTTCTTGACACTGCTGCTGGGGAAGGGGAAGGGGAAGGAAAGTTCCTACCCTCTTTAAGAGTAGAGGTTCCTCTTGTCATCTATGGGACAAACTACACACGGAGTCAATTCAGTTTCCTGTAGGAACCTGTAGATGCTTATTCATATCCCCTGATCTTGCCTCCAGTAACAGGAATATTTTCTATGCCCCAGTTTTCTGTCTGCCTTCCATATTAAGGTGTTGTAAGAATAGGTATGTGACATTTTTAGGATGAATCCCTGATGTATGTTCTGTCTAATGGTGGGTTAACATCTTGCTAAAACAGGATCGAAGCAGTCAGTGATGACACCCTTATCTTCACTTTGGAGTTTACTAATTGGAGGAGACTTCCTCTAGCTGTTGACAAGATGCTCTCTGCTCGGGCCTCAAACTCCTCTTGGGCTCTACAGCAACATATTGGTAAGAAAGTACAATTTTTAAACACACCTCACTACTTTTTCTTCTCTTCTCTAGCTGTGTTGTAATTTTAAGAGTTGTCAGCGAACTACTAAATTGGGTATCATTTGCATTTTCTTTATGTGGAGGAAGGATGGGATGGTGAGGGGAGATGATAGTAATTTCCTTCCACAAAAACCATATCTGATTTTATAAGTTTAGCCTAAAGAGCATATAAAGAAAAGGATGTATTTACTGATATATTAATTTAATGACATCCTTTTGTTTTTACTAAGTATTACATAAACAAAAGTGAGTTCTAAAAATCTTGTTAGTGAATATTTAGTTTGGCAGAAAATACTAAACTTAATTTTTTCCTTTTCATGGTGTGTTTGTATTTGTGTTCTCTCTTAAATATTTTATCATTTCTAAAGGGAAGTATTACCATGCCTTATTTCTGCCTGTCCTTACTGAATGTATACTGATGTAATGGTATAATATAACTATGGAGGTGAGCTGGGTGAAAATTATATGAATTGATTGATATTTTATATGACTGTTTTAAAACAGATTCTCAACTTACTCTCACTTATTAAGAAATTTAAGCTAATTTAAAAAATTAAAGAGCATGCAGTAGAAGATTTTACACAGGGAGACTAGTTTAAACTAAATATATGCAAAGTATTCCTATTGTGTTTTTCAGATTTATTTTCCTTTAACTACATTTTGTTAACCAGATTATGTGTCTTAAGAAAATTATTTTTTCACTGCTACTTTTACATTAAATGTAACTCTGCATAAATATGTTGAATAAGCTTTTAACAAGTAAACTTATGCATATGTAGAAATGTCTTCTTATTTCTAGGAAAATTACATTTAATTTTCTTAATCAAAAAACAGACATTCAGGAAAATATGCTTTTAAACTGAATATTCAAACTTAGGTTATTGTTGAAGAAAAAAGTAATCTGGAGTCTCCAAGCCTTTTAGTACAGAATTCGTTGGAAAACTCACTTGCATGCAAGTCTTAGCGTGGAGAATTGCACCTGTTTTTACTAATTATGTATCTGCAGCAGTAGAGAACAATTATCTATTCAGAACAGATATGGGACAGTGGACTTGGGAACAAAAAGTCAAAAGAGGGAACATATGCCAAATGGAAAAATTACTGCAGTGTATCAATTAGTAAAGATATGTGGGAGTTTACTCTGAAGACTTTAACATGCAGCAAGGTTGTCCAGATGAAGGTAAAAATTGAGCATGAGTACATTACCCTGCAATAGACTGACTCAATCGGGACTTCTTATTTAATTAGGCACCAGGTAGAGCTTGTGTAGGGTAATAATTATCATCTCTTAAAGAGAATTTTATTTTGGCTGAAGATCTGCAAAAGCCTTTTCTCAGAGGTATTATGTAGCTAGTGCTTTTCTGGTCTGTTTCTCTGACCAAGACCTCTCTTCTTGGTTCTAGTCCCATATACCAACTGCCTTTTGGATACTTTTGCTTGATATATCCCACATTTTGATTTGTCCAAAATTTGAACTTGTTTTTTCTACAACTCCTGCTGTTCTTTCTGTCTGTTTCTGGTTAGGAGGTGAGATGACTTGGGAGTGCTATTTACTAAGAAAGTGGGTTATCCCTGGCAGCTGTTTATTTCTTTCATCCATAACAATGGTGTTTAACAAGGGTGACTTGGCCAACTGGCCAACTGTCACAAGAGATACTTGGTAATGTCTGCAAACAATTGTTGGTGTCACAATTGGTAGGGGTGCTGTTGCCATCTAGGGGTGGAGGCCAGACATGCTGCTAAACAGCCCTTGACATCAAAGAATTATCTGGCCTCAAAAGTGAGTAGTGCTGAGGTTGGGAAATCCTGATTGACACTTGTTGTCCAGTCTTAAGGTCTCTTATTACTACCCTGGGAAGACTTTAACCCTGTTCTTAGTGCAAACTACTTAGGAAAAGTGTGTGCTTTCCTCCTAGTCATGTTGGTCTAACGGTATTCTTCAGTGGCTCCTCGTCTGCAGAGAATGGGAGCAATTACAGTGCTGGGTTTTAGTAAGGCTGGGAGGAATCAGGTTTGTCTTCAAAAAACTTTTTTTAAAAATTTGATCTTTACTGTATTTTTTTCCACTGCTACTGTATTATCAGACCATAAGATGCACCTAGGTTTTAGAGCAGGAAAATAGGAAAAAAATTTTGAAGCAAAAAATGTCATAAAATATTTTACCTGCTCCTGCGACCCTGCTCCACACCCCACCCCCACAGCGAGCCAGGTAAGCTACATTCGAACTATAAGACACACCCCCATTTTCCTCTCAAATTTGCTGTGGTGGGTAGGGGAGTGCATCTTATAGTCTGGAAAATATGGTATTTAGTTCTCTTATGCTCTCCTCCCCTGCAAAATCACCACACTGTTGTCCATGTCCATGAGTCCTTTTTCCTTCAGAAACTTTTCTTGCATCAGAAAGGAAATGTGTACAGGTAAAATTTACTGACTGGCTTTAATAACAATTATTTTTTATTTTTCAATTCAGTTGACATTCAGATTATTTTGCAATAGTTCTGGTATACAGCATATTTAATTGCAGTTTTTATCATGTACCTTTTGTATACCTCTTAAAACATCAGTTTAACTACCACATAGCAGTTGACTTAATAAAAAAATTTGCCAATCACTGGCCAACTGTCCAAGATCAAGTCTAAGTAATTTAATTTTTACGGATAAAAGCATTGGGCTTTAATTCATCTCAAACCTTTAATGATCACCTATGTACAATTCTATCAGTAGTAGTATATGGCTCTGGAGTCTACAAAGGACCCTAAAAGTGCCCTAGGAAACTCTTGATCTGTTTATTTCAGTGTTCCTCTGCTTTGTTCTAAAAATGAGTTAAGACAGTTTGTAATGTAGACTATCATAAAACAGTACAAGTTAAAAGTAAAAGCAAATGAAAAATAAAGGTGGGGATTGATATGAAATGGGGTCAGGGAAAGCATGGCATGTTAATCTGAAACTCGTTAGGCTGTAAGTTTGGTGCTAAGTGAACTCTCTAGTCGTTGATAGTAGGTAACAGAGTTCTTTTTTAAAAACAAAATATTTTATTTATTTATTTTTTAGAGGGGAAGGGAAGGAGAAAGACAGGGAGAGAAACATCAATGTATGGTTGCCTCCCGAGCAACCTTCACCAGGGGGCTTGGCCCACAACCCAGGCATGTGCCCTGACTGGGAATTGAGCCAGCAACCCCTTGGTTTGCAGGCTGGCGCTCAATCCACTGAGCTACACCAGCCAGGGCAGGTTACAGAGTTCTTAAGGTAAAACAGTGTCATTGCTCAGAAGTAAAGATATTCTTCGATGTTGCAATGAACAGCTTACTAGACAATATTTTGGTAGTAGCCGTGGTTCTTGGGGCTTTATTTTACCCATCTTCAGTGTATGGGGAGTATTGCTATCATACCAAAGTATAATTCAGTGCAGACCGTTCTTAAGTGGTCAGTACAGTGTGGTCCAGGTACTCAGGTGTCTGTTGCGCTAACTTTACCAGGACGAGATTTATAACGTCTGGACGAGTGGATAACTTGTGTGCCCTGTGAGCAGTTCTCTCTAAATACTGTCTCTCTCAACTCAGTTTTGAACAATGGTGGTTAAGACATGAGTTCAGAATTATAGTACCTGAGATGTGTCAGAGTGCAGCTATTTTGTGTTGCAGATTGAGTTGAGAACATATTTTTAAGAGATAGTTGATTTTAAAAGTAGAGGCAAAAGAAAAGTGAAAAATCAAGGTTTATCTCTCTTAGGCCAAGTATTCTGTTGGGGAACCTAAGGAACATTATGAGGACTCTTGAAATTTGATGGACTGAGCAAATACCCACAGTTTAACCCACAGTTTCCTTTGAAACTTTGAGTAGTGCTCCTAGTTTTGAGCAGTGCTCCTGCCTCATATACTCTTCAAGATAAACCACCAGTTGTAGTAAGTATACAAAGCTAACTAAACATAGCAACTTACTTTATGAGATTTTTATATTTATAGTTGGTATTGGGGACTAACTACCACAAACTAAATTTAGTGTAGGAATAGTTGATTTATAATAATTTCTGGTAATGAGAACTAAACCTTTGTTGTATTAAAACACTGGTTTTTAGGATTTATATGTTATCACAGCACAGCGTAGCCTGTAACCAAGCTAACCTATAACCAAATCCTGTCCTGGAGTCAGTGACCAAGGAAAAGTTAATAAAAGCTAAATATAATGTAGTAAGTAGTATAATTGGTAGTGAGTATTTATACAAATGCTTTGTGATGGAATAGCTTAACTCAGACCTACCTATTTCTTATGCTTATTTAAACATTGATTTGCAAAACTCCAACTTGCAGGTTTTTGATAAAATGTTCAATTAAACTGAAAAGTTTGGTGGGGACTGAGGACATACGAGGGGTAAAGAGTTGCCTTTTTAAAACTATAAGATAAATTGTTTGTTATATCTAGTCACAGGGGCTGTGCCCATAGAATTAATAAAGGTAAATATTTGGTGAGATTCAGAGCCCACTTTCACAAGATATAACTCTTAGAGGTATTTCCTCTGGATGCTATTAATCTGAATGAGGCATTATCACTAAGATCCCCATCAGTAAGGACCTTTCATCTTCAAAAATGAAACATTGATCTATTTGTAAAGCAGGAAACTTTTTTTAAAAAGATTTTAATTATTTATTTTTAGAGAGGGGGAAGTGAGGGAGAAAGGGAGAGAAACATCAATATGAGAAATATTGATTGCTTGCTTCTTGCATGCGGCCCAACCCAGGCACTTGCTTGACCAGGAATTGAACCCTTGACCTTTTGCTTTGTGTGACGACGCTCTTCCAAGTGAGCAATGCCAGTCAGAGTGAGCAGGAAACTTCTAACCTCACCTCTCAGATGCCAGTCATGCTGGGGGCCCACACAACTTCAGCAGAATCATGCTTTCATTAACAGTGTCCTGCAGACTGCCCTTATTATTAGATTTAAGAGCCAGACTTAGTTTTATTTTTTTAATGAAAAATTTATACTTAACATTTTTTAAGGTTTCATGTGCCCATTGATAATTTTAGCTTCACACAGCCTCTTATCCAAGTGTTTCTTTTCTTTTTTTTGGTGGTCGTGGTGGTGTTTGGGAAATCCTTACTAATCTAGGAGCTGATGGGTTGCATGCACATTTGCTAGGACATTTTGCTGTTCAAGCTGTTTTTATGCTGTCAGCAGTCTGTTGGTAAGCTAAGAGAGAAGAGTTTGTTGTGCTAGAAATTAAAACAGTTTTTTAAAAGTCTCCAAACTGTTAGATTACCAATATTATTTGAAAGCCCATTTTACTCTTCCCAGTTATGTGCTGTGTGGGATATGTGTGCTGGCAGACCCTTGGGGCAGCTACATCCCAATCAAAACAAAAGAAAATTATTTTCCAGATCCCAAACATCTCTTTTAAGGTGGAAAGGCAGTAAGGACAGAGCATTAGCTTCTGATAACTGTGTTTGAGAACATTTAACCACATAGTCTGTAATTTCAGTTCTAAATGTGGATCACAGGCAGAAGTTTCAGTAAACAGAAGCTATCATGTAAGTATTTCTATAGGTGGGCATTTACTAATCTAGATGTTTATATCCATAAATTTTTCTGTGAGTGGATTCTTTAATTACATGTCAACTATGTATCAGATACTGATTTCGAATCTATGAGTGAAAAACAAAGTGAATGTAGTTCTTTAACCAGTGCAGGGGCTGAAAGGGAATGATGCAGGGTCATAGCAGAATTTTTCTTTTCTTTTAGGATAAGAGAGGCTGAACATGTTTCATAGATCAAGACATCTCAGCTTGTAAATAAATAAATAGAAGGGAAGGAAGGGAGGGAGGGAGGGTGGAAGGGAGGAAATAACCCAACACACACAAACATTAAAGATTTGGAGATAGGCCCTGACTGCATGGCTCAGTGGGTTGAGCATCCTCCTGCTAATCAACAGGTCACTGGGTTGAGTTTCCAGTCAGGGCACATGCCTGGGTTGCAGGTGGTCCCTGGTTGGGGCATGCTGCGAGAGGCATTTGGTTGATGTTTTTCTCCCTCCCTTCCCCTCTCTCTAAAAATAAATAAATGAAATTAAAAGATAAAAAGATTTGGAGATAACCCTACCCGGTGTGGCTCAATTGGCTGAACATTGTTCTGCAAACCCAGAGTCCCAGGGTCATTCCCAGTCAGGGCACATGCCTGGGTTGTGGGTTTGGTCCCCAGTTGGCGTGTGTGCAAGAGGCAACTGATTGATATTTCTCTCTCACATTGATGTTTCTCTCCCTGTCTTTCTCCCTCCCTTCCCTTTTCTCTAGAATCAATAAAAGAAAACAATAAAAAAAAAGATTTGGAGATGAAAGCAGTAATTCATGTAATGAAATTTCAGATAGGTCAGAGGGAGATGTGAATAACATCAAATAGGTCCATTTCTTTTAGGAGAGGAGAGGTGAGGATGGGTGGGTATAGGTAAGTTTATAGTTTGAGGATTTGAAGCTCAGAGAAATATCCTAGAATACTTTTGGTTTTTACTTTGAATTAGGAGGTAAAATCTTGCTAAGAAGGGTAAGGGACTTGATGATTTAGAATGGTTGTTTTTGGAACCAAATTGGGAAACAGTGAAAAGATTTGCTGAGCAACCCTGTGGGCCTGGTGGAGGTGGGAAGTGGTACTAGTTTATGTGGTTATATGATCACTTTTTTCCCCATCATTCCTTTGCTTTCTCCTTATTGGGGTACCAGAGGAAAATGGTTAGGTTGATGTGTCAGAGCAGGTACAGAACTGAGATGATAAAGCAAAATGACAGAAGTGATGGGCCCATAGAATTCAGTCTGGTTAGGAAAAGAAATGGGAGAGGGAAGGGATCTGATAGATCAGATGGCAGGAGGAGTCGGGGGACCTGAGGTCTTGATGTTAAAGATTGGGTGTAGTGGCAGTAAGGGAGAGCAAACTCCAGGAGCATAGGAAGTGACATATGTTGGAATTTGAAGACAGAAAGCATGGGTGCAGAAGATCTGTGAGGATGCTAGCATTGGTGTCTGAGACCTATGACAGGTGTGGAAAGGTGTGGGAGAATGAGAAGTTTCTATTTAATAACTGGTCAAGGGAGTCATTTCCTTGGGACGGTCAGGCTTCCCCGGGGACAAGAGGTGGAGAGTGTGATCTGGACAGTGTTGTACATGTAGGTGAACTTGTGAGTGGTAGAGTAGGGATTTCTGAGAACGTTACGGAAAGGTTTTAGAGGGAGTTAAAATTTGCTTTATAATATTGAGCTTATTTTTTCCTATCAGACTGCTGTGCTGTAGTTCCCTAAATAAGTTAGGGAAATGAAAAATGGATTTTTATTTTCTGAGTGATTCTGAGACCATGATTTATTCTTTCACTTGATAATCACAGGAAATGTTTATGCTAGATGATTTTACATAGTTTTCAAATATTCCAGACTTTAGAGAGGCATCCTAAAGGTGGGAGAGAGGAAGATGGTATTGTTTATCAATGATAAGTTCCCTTTCATTTGATCTTTCTTTAATAGTGAGGTCGTAGCTGTAAGAATTGCACTTTCTTCCTTTTTTCCCCACCATGGAGCTCACATACCTTGTACCCATATGGGTTAGGTCAGTGCTCCTAAAGTGGGGTGCATGGGGGTTGATCATGCAGTCACACTTGGGGTGTGTTTTAGTGTCTTGTAATTCATTGTGATTTGTTCAGTGGACCTATCGTTGCATCATCCAGTTTTATCTTGAGTAATTCTCAAAAATTGGTAAAGCGGCTTAAAAAGTCCAGCAGACCCAATAAAATAATCATAGAGCTGTACTCCTGTTCGTTATCAGATAGCCATGTTATATGCTAAAAATGACAATCAGTTAATCTGAGCTGGCAAGAAGCAGTATTGAGAAAAATATTTAAAATATGATCCACCTTTACTGGTGTTAACACTGAGCCCGACCTGAGGATGTAGTGTGTCTTGAGATAAAAAAAAAATATAATCAGACTTCCGGCAAGATGGAGGCATAGGTGAACACGCAGTGCCTCCTTGCACAACCAAATGAGGGAAAAAACCAACAATTTACTTAAACAAAAACAGCCAGATCTGACAGAAAATCGAACTGAGAGGAAGTCCGACAAGGAGTTGAAGAAAATACATACATTCAGTCTGGTAAGCTGGGCGGAGCCGGGAGGGGAGAGAGCGCGGCAGCTCCACGGCGAGCTGGTGAGCAGACGGCAAGACTGCGGTTTGTGGAGCGTTCTGGCAGAGCTGCAGCACACTGAGACGGGTGCGCCTGACCAAAACGCGGCCAGAGCCAAGCTCACCTGGACCCAGCGGGGCCGAGTCTGGTGGGCTGGGCGGGTCCACATTTGCGTGCAGACAAACCAGGAGAGAAAGCAGGGCGCAACCCATTGGCGCAGGGAAATAAAACCTCAAACCACTGATTGAGAGCACCTGTACGGGTGGAGGTGACAGCGGGAGGAACTCCCAGCCTCACAGGAGAGTTTGTTGGGGAGACCCACGGGGGATTGGAACAGTGAGCCCGTCCACTGACCCCGGAGCGACCCCGGAGCCAGCGCAGAGGGCCTCAAATTGCTTGTGGGAATCGGTGTGGGTGCGGAGAGTGGAGCAAGCGCCATTGTTCTTGCAGGTCCTGCCCCCACAGGCTGCGTCACAACACAACCACCGTGAGTTTCCCTGCCCTGGTGAATACCTAAGGCTCAGCTCCTTAAAGTAACAGGCACACCGAGGGGAAAAAAATGGCCCAAAGGAAAGAACAGATTAAAGCTCCAGAACTAACCAACCAAGTGATAGACAACCTATCAGATGCACAGTTTAACACACTGGTAATAAGGATGCTCACAGAATTTGATGAAAAATTATCACAATTACTTGAACAAATGAGGAGAGATCTGCAGGGAACCAATAGGGATAAGAAGGAAACTGGGACTCAAATCAGCGGAGTGGACCAGCAGAAAGAAAAAAACATCCAACCAGAAAAAGAATGAAGAAACAAGAATTCAAAAAACAGAGGAGGGGCTCAGAAACCTCCAGGACATCTGTAAACGGCCCAACATACGGATCACAGGGCTGCCAGAAGGAGAGACGACGACCAAGGGATTGAAAACTTATTTGAACACATAATGATGGAGAATTTCTCGAAGCTGGTGAAGGAAATAGACTTTTGGGAAGTCCCGGAAGCTCAGAGAGTCCTAAAGAAGTTGGACCCAAAGAGGAACACACCAAGACACATCATAATGACATTACCCAAGATTAAAAATAAGGAGAGAATCTTAGAAGCAGCAAGAGAAAAGGAGAGAGTTACCTACAAAGGAATTCCCATAAGACTGTCAGCTGATTTCTCAAAGGGGACCTTGCAGGCAAGAAGGGGCTGGACAGAGGTGTTCCAATTCATGAAAGGCAAGAACCTGCATCCAAGAATACTCTATCTAGCAAAGCTATCTTTTAGAATGGAAGGGCACATAAAGTGCTTCTCAGATAAGGCCAAGTTCAAGAATTTCATCATCACCCAGCCTTTATTGTATGAAATGTTAAAGGGATTTATAGAAGGTATGGAGGGATATCAACAGGGGAGTGGTAGGGGGAGCGGGGGGAAAGGGGCACGGAATAAGTAGCATAAATGGGAGGTAGACAACAGACAGGGGGAGGTTGAGAATAGTATAGGAAGTGCAGAAGCAAAGGAACTTATGTGTATGACCTATGGACAAAACTAAAGGGTGGGGTAAGGGGGTGGAGGGGAAGAAAGAGGGGGAAAATGGGACAACTGTAATAGCATAATCAATAAAATATATTAAAAAACATATATAATCAGCAAGATACTGTAATCTAAGCATCCAGAACAAGAAGACAAACTCTGTGACTTTTTCCTTCAATATTTAGCTCATATGATTCTCAATTCATTATTTTTACAAAATTTACTAAGCCTAGTGATAAGTGCTTAGAACTCTTTTTCAGTTTTTTTAATGTAATAGTGACGAGACAAAAAGTCGCATACCATTGGGGAAACGTGTTCTTGCTGCCACAGTAAAACTGGCTGAAATGATATGAGGACAAGGTAGAATACATTCCTTGTTAGCAAATATTTTTGAAAGAAGAATGGAAAACATGCTAAAGAGTTAAAGAAAACAGTTAAAAAATAATGCTGCAGGTAGAAAGTATGGTATACTAATTTGGAAGAAGATATATAATATTTATAGCATGTTTCAGGTTAGGGTATTTGTTAAGATTCTGTTTCATTAAGAAAGTAGTTACTTTTCTGAGGGCTGCTAAAGGAAATATGTATCAGAAAAGATATATTTGCCACAGTTACAACTTCATAGAAAAATGTTTTTTGCAAAAGTTATGTAAGAATTACTCACATTTCGGTAAATGTAATAGGAAATGGATATAACCTTATCCATTAAATGAGTTTATTGCATCATTAATAGGCTAATACAGGAAACCAGAGGAATTGAAACCAGAGTTGCATGAAATAATAATGTTGTAAATAATTTTATAAAAACGTGACCTTTAAATATATTAGTCTTTTTAGTACTTTATAATGAGATGGGAGTGATCATGTTTATACATGCAGAGGCTTGCTCATTATCTTGTGGCATAGTATCTAAAAGAGGCCTTGAACTTAAAGATGAATTTGTACTTTTCTGAAAATATGGTTGTTCCAATTATCTTAACCTTTTTTTTCTTGGTGGTAAATAGCTATCAGTAGTATGAAACCTAGTAAATATTTTCTAAAAGTTTTGTTGATTTAAGGTAAGTATGACATTTTAACTGATTTCTGAAAGCAACTTTGCTACGGGCATAGGATTTTGAAATCAGGTTCTGGGAAATATTTCTACTGTTATTGTTATTTTCTTGCCCAGAACAGTGTATGTCACTTAGAAAAACTCATACTGACATGTTTAAAATACTTGGAAACAGTTTCCATGGGTTTTGAATGCTTTTTGTAAAAATGTAAAAAAGGTAAATTCTAAAAAGCTTGTAAGCTTATTGATAGCAGGAAAACTAGAAATCTGTCAGGTGAATTTTAATGAAAACTTGCGTAATTGATAGATGGGATTAGGATAGTATCTTGCTTAGTTCAGCTAAGCCATGATATATTCCCATTTTGATCTACGTGCTTTTGTAAGATATTTTTTCCAGCTGTATCAGTCCTTATAACCAAGTGTCAAAATAAACTGGACCTAGAACCAAATCTTGGAATTGCCAGATCACTAAGATTTAAATTAATAAAGCTTACTCAATCACCTTACTCTTGTTAAGAAATTATTAATATTTTTAGTAAAAACAAAAAGGGCTTTTTATTCCTTTAATAAATAAATGAAGTTATTTAAAATGCATGTCTTATTTTATTTTAGCCTATTCTTTTAATTTTGTTTGTTTTGTTGTACAAATAATTTAATAGTATACACATATATTTATGTAAGTAAGTAGTCACACATTGGGGCTGTGTACTCAAAGACTTTTCATTAATTGCATGTGCTATCAAAACATTTGGAGATCACTAGATTAAATCTAGTGATATAAATTTGTATGATATTTTGTAGTTTATAAAATGCATTTGTTAATGTGTTCTAATTTGAACCTCATCAAGAACCTTCTGATGCAGAGAGGTGTCATGCCCATTTTATGCAGGAGGAACTGAGGGTCAGCATATTTGAGTGACTTGCTGAGTGTCGCACAGTTAGTAGTGGCTCCTCACCTCCAGCACAGGTCTTTTACTGGATGGTGTTCTTTCCACTTATCCCATTGCCATTCTACTGTCATTCTTCAGCTTTTGATTTCCTGCTCTAACCTATTACTTATATTTCAGAATCCTCAGGTAAGATGCCTGTTGTGTTTTGTCTAGACTTTCTAGTTGTAATCATTTGGAGAGAGAGGCTATAGAAGTAAATTAAGAAAGGCTGGGAACCAAGGATGGAAGCTGGTCAGAAAGACAGTATATTAATGATTAAGATATAAATTGCAATAGATGGCCCAGAATTCAAATGAATGTATGTGATGTGGAAAGCCATGCAAAGGAACCATAGGAATACAGTTCTGGCGGGTAGATCATTTGAATGTTGGCATGAGGGCAGGCTAGAAATGCCTGGTTGTGGAAAGTATAGATAGTGGGTCTGTGTGATGTACATGGAGTTCAGTGCTCTACTGAAGTTGGCATTAAATGGACGACTGTTGGTGATTGCGGGTGGGGGTGGTGGATAGGGGTGTAAGGGAATTAAATGATGATGGAAAAAAAATACAACCAAGGGAATTTAATTTACAAAAACATTGAGGGGTTTATTTTGATCGTCGTTTTGATTTTAATAAAACTTCCTATAACAGGTAGCCTATTTGGATTATTCTGTCAGTACAAACAACAGAATGAACAAAATTGAAGAGTTCTATATAAGAATGAGCATTAAAGATTGCTTGTCTGCTAATAATAGATCTATAGATAAACCAGGTAGGTTTAACATGCTAAATTGAAAATTATTGGGTCAGAAGGTAACTTAAAAGTATAGCATGGTTTCAGACATCATTTTCTAAGCTATGATCAGTGCTACAACCCAAGAAGAGAGATTTATTTAACAAACTGAAATCTGGTTTTAACGGAAGTGTGTTTTACAGCTTCTGGGCTTTTTCATACTCTAAATTCAGTGCATGGCTTGATCTTCTCTCAGCCTCGTGGCAACACATCTGGAAATACTACCTACGCATCACTAAAACTTTCATGGGGATTTTGCATGCTTTGAAATACTGCATATATAATTATAAAATTCTCTTAGATTCAGTGGCATAATAAACCAAGATGTGCTGATGGGTATATTATTGTCTTCATTAATCTACAGATGAAAGACTTCTTCAGTTCAATGAATATGGTCTGACCTGTAATTATTCATCAGTCCAGTGATCTGTTGTGCTCGTGGGGAGGAAATCAAAATGGTGCAATTGAAGTTGGAACCAATATCTGAAATAACTATATTCTTTCATTATTATTATTATTATTATTATTATTATTATTATTATTATTATTAAATGGAAAGATCTTCTGAAAGTTTTGGTGTTTCAGATGTTAGAGAATTATTTTGGGCTTATCACAGTTTAAAGCAACGGTCCCCAAACTTTTTGGCATCAGGGACTGGTTTTGTGGAAGACAATTTTTCCATAGACTGGGGTGGGGAAAGATGGTTTCGGGATGATTCAAGTGCATTACATTCAAGCTCACCTCCTGCTGTGCTGCCCAGTTCCTAACAGGCCCAGACCAGTACTGGTCTGAGATCGGAGGCTGAGGACCCCTGGTTTAAAGAACCTTAGACTTGGAGTCAAATCATTTGGATCTCGTGTCAGTTACATTGTTGATTGACAGTGTCAACGTGGGCTGGTGATTGAAGCTTCCCATAACAAATGTGTACTGCTCCAATTTGGCTTGACTGCAAATGATTACGCTTCTGCACATATATCAGCAAACAAATGGTTTATTTAGCTTCAAAGATGGGGCTACAGTGGTGTAGTCAGAAGGCCTAGGAAGGCTTGTCAGCACTTCAGAAGGCTTTGAGACAGCCGTAGGAACTCTCCTCAGTCAGCCAGAGGAGTTTGTAAGTCAGCATAGTCTGTCAAATCTGACTATGCCTTTCTCATAAGGATATGCCTTGTCCCTGAGTGAGCAGCTCTCCAGGTTGCACAGCCATCTACATGAACAAGAATGTGCAGAATGAAGAGCTGTTGGTTGAACAAGATGCATATTAAACTCCTCCTGAACATAAGTAAAAATTCTCATAACCAACCTCACTTTGACCCATGCACTTGTCTTATCAATTCCTCTAGCAGTTCTGTTTAGCTGTGCCCTTTGGCATGCTCAGTGTTTGCAGCTGATAGGCTGCTCTCTAGTATGCCAACACACTTTTTTCCCCTACCAGTTTAGTTGTGTACTTTCCAAGAATCAGTATGTTTGTTCCAAAATTTTTATTACATTTGTGCATACTCAGTGACATTAGGACCAATTATTGTTCCTAATCTTATTGGGTAAGAAGGCTTCTTTATATGTAATAGTTGAACACAGTCTACCTACTTGTTGAAGTTGAACCTGCTTACTCCTTTGGAAACTTGGGTGTGGGAGCATTGCAGTTTGGGTATGCTCTCTATATGTATTTCTGCTGATCCCCCCAGTGCTCACTTTACCTGTGTTTTCCCATCTTAGAAGTGAGAATGATGATTCTTCCTTTAAGTTTACAGAACAGGGCGAACTTTAAACAGATATGAATGTGAAAACCCTGGGAATAGATGTGCCATACATTGTAGATGCTGTAGTGTTGTTTACAATGGGGAGTCTATGACTCATCTCTTCTTAGACTCAGGTTTTTGTATGAAATCAGATAATTATGCTTTCCTCATTGGGCATTTTGAAAAAAATGTGGTTTGAGGAGTTTCCCAGACTCTTGCATAAACTAAACTTAAACCATTATGCTTAAACTAAATTGTAAGATGATGGATTAACTTCAGTGGTTTAGAAGGTGTTGAAGGTGTTAGAGAATTAGTATGTCTCAGGCCTTATGGGGTAGTAAAGTTTAAGAAATCCTGGACTTGGAGTCAGACCAGCTGCTATGATATCAGCTGGGCTCTTCATACTATTTGTCTTTGTTGCTGTGTTCCTAGTCCTTTAATTATGTTACATTTCATGGGGATTTATACAAGATTTCTTGGACTAATAAAAGGCATTACATTTCATTCATGTAAAACCACTAGCTGTTTTGAGTACTCTCAATTTCCATGGACATTAATTTCTTAGTTACGTAACACTTTTCGTCATGGAAAATAAAACTGCTATTGTATAATTCTTAATTAAGTGCATGGGGACTATCCTTTAATTGGTAATTAGCTTTTGGCAGCAGTTGTTTTAGTGTGTGGGCATGCACACGCATGCTTTGGGGTCAGAAGCACTTGAGTTTGAATCCTAGCTTTACCACGTACTAGATGTATGACCTTTGGAAAGTTACTTAAGCCTGTTTTTAAACCTGTTTTCATATCTCTGTAAGAGCGTGGTAGTATATATCTCATAGGGTAATGAAAATGAGAAGAGAATATGTGTGAAGTGTATGGGCATTTGGCATGGTAGTCAGTTTTCTCTCTGTGTCATTTTTAAATGTTATTTTATGTCATGGATAAGAAGTGGAAAACTTTTGTAAGCTACACATTTATTTACTTAATGTGGTTAAGTCTGGAGACCATTGGCAAAGAAGCAGAGTAAAGAGGGATGTAACCTGTGTTGTTGTAAGCTCTCATTTCTAATGTTAGTTCGTCCATTTCTTAAGTAACAGCTGGTATTTCCAGATCTTTAGAATTTGAACATTTAATTTTACATGGCCCTGGGTATTGACTTTGAATGTGTGACCAGCAAGTGGAGGGAGCGGAACCAGGTGAAGGCTATAAAACAAAGTTTATTATGGTCATCCTGGCCCAACTAATCTTTCAAAGTAAGTCTAAGTAACATATCACTCCTCTTTTACTGCATAGAAATGGGGGGAAAAGGCATTTACCTTAACACTTAAATTTTTTCATCTTCCTTTTTTGATTTGTTTCTCCAGCCGCTGTTCCATCCCTGACCCACCTTTGTCGTTTGGAAATTCGGTCCAGTGTAAAACCAGAACACCTGCGATCTGACAGTTTTATCTGCCAGTTGCCACTTCCCAGAAGCCTACATAATTATTTGCTCTATGCAGAGGTTCTGAGGATGAATGAAGTTCCGGAACTGGCAGTTATTCAAGATGGAGAAATCAGCGAAACGACTTAACATACCTTTTGTCTTACTTTGAAAACCACCAAGACTAAGAGCCACGGAGTACAAAGTCTTCATGATTTTATAGTCACAAAAGATGATTTTTGTTTCAGTGGTCGGTTAGGCTTTTTTGCGGGGGAGGCATTAGTTTAATGCAACTGGGGGCTTCCTGATCAAAAATGCTGTAGACCCCACTTACTTTATTACAGTTTTATCACCAGTACATTTTATGTTGTGATATTTATTTACCTAACCATTTTTTGCTTTATTCTGTTAACGAACTGTGATTCTGCTTCTAGTGCTGCGTGTGGCATAGTCCTACCGATGATTCTGTGTTCATCTCGCGCTCGGGGCTTAGAATGGACTGCAGACAACTTGACTGGAAGTGGACACAGAGTGGGGTTGGATCTGTTATTGTCATTATTTCATTTGGGGTTGAATATTTCATATGTTCGTAAAAGAATTATTTTATATTTTCTTATTTTTTAATTTAGTTACTTTTATGAATAATTGATATTCGTTGGCTTTTCATGGGTAAACTCAGAAGATTCTTTTAAAAAATATAGAAAATGAATTGTTTTGCTGTTGTTTTTTTTTCTTTTTCAATTCCTTTATACTTTCTTTGGCTAAAAAAGACTCTGCAAAGGCAAGAACAGACCTAACCTCAAAGATATTCTCAGTTGAAAAAAATTACGTTGGTATTGGGATAAATGAGCATTTTGCCATATTTAGAATACTAATCAGGAGACTGGAAGGGGCAGAAAGGTATGTATTCCTGAGTTATTTAATATCAAATACAAACATTCAAGCTCCATTCAGCCTCCAAATCAAAGGGCAGCTTTGACCCTATGAAGCAAAATTGCCAGTTCTATTAATATTATAGTGTTTTCTTCTTTATTATCTAGATAGGTTATCAAATAGTCCATGAAATTTAGACCTCAGAGTCCTAGGTTAATGAGACTCCACCTCATTGATTTTACAATGGGTCAGTCTGAATCTAGAGTCAGAGAGAACTAAACACTGCATCAAATGAACTATATTAAGAGGCTCTGGGGACTAACCTTGAAAGAAAAGTTATGAAAGCATTACTGTCATGATAGACACCTAGAGATGGTGTCCAAAGGAGGGCAAGTCTTCTGTCCTGTTGGGATCCTGTGACTTAAAATAGATGGGAGTGGGTCAGCCGGGTCCATCTCCAATAGTCCTTGGCTGTTTGATAAATGCAGCAATGAAGGCAGACCAAATGATGGAGGCATTGTTAAAAGTCCGACTGAACTCAGTGCTAATTAGAGCTATAGTGGCGGCCTATGGAGTAGAGATAGAGTTTGAATGTGGGTATACAGGCAGAAATTGGGAGAATATGGAAAACCAGGTGGAAGTGCTGATACTTAATAAAAGCCCAAGAATGTATGCACTATGTAGTATTTTTAAGATGTTGTCCTGATCTTCATTTTTTCAAACCCTAAGTCTGTGATTTTTAGCGTAACCAGGTTTTGTTAGAGCCAAATACAAATAAACTGTTTACATTTGAGTGTGAGTCTTTTCATGTGTTTTTGTTCATGTTTAAATTTAAAATAAAAATTCAACTATCCATACCTTATCATTGAGCTCTTATTCTTAAAAATCTGAAAATTAATATTTCAGAGAGATTTAAAAGCCTTTGGCATTAAAACAAATGATTTTACTTACTATGTATGATATATCTTTCAGATATTTTATAATAAAATATTTATGAATTTTATGACCTATAGCAAGGAATCAGTGAGAAAACATAAAAGTACCTAAAGGTTGGTGAGTTATAGTTACAGTTTCTGATCAAAATGATACATCAAGTTAGTGTGACCCTTAGGCTCTGCCCTACATGCACAGTGGTTCTTTAATACTGTTTAAAGTTACTTTGAGCCTAATGAAGAACCCCTACAATAGTTCCCTAATGGTGGAACACATTACCAGAGCTGGACTCAAATCATATTATAATAACAGTTGCCAAGACTTCACCCTTCCTTGATTGGATGTTATCTTTTATTTCCTGCTGATCCTCCCTTTTATACTTTAAGCAATCCAACTTTCTTTTCTGTGATCATTTGATGTCAGGATATCTTTCTGTAATCGTTTGATGTAAAAATGGTAACCTGAACAGTTTCTTTAAATTTTCCTCTTTGCCAGGTAACAAGTGTTTTGATACGCAGCTTTCTGGGGTCCCAACTTCCCAGAGGTCAGTTATACTCCTCCTGTGTCCCACAATCACCTGTGACTGATAATCCTTGACACACAGCTTGTGTCATATTTATATTGTATAACCAGTTGATATCTCTAACTTTAAATCTTTTCTTCCCACCTAAGTCGGTCTGCAAATCTGTGAGTGTTTATGGATCTTCAAGTGTTGTGTCAAGTCCAGGTTGAAGACATATGAATATTTTTGACTGGTTACTACCTAAGATTCTTCCATAATTTTGTTGGTTCTTAAAAACTTACAAGTAATAATCCTAATAAGAATGTAAATAACTACATGTGTTCTCTGGACCTGATGGTTCCCTCAGCATGGAATCAATATAGAAAGGAGTTGAAAAATTCATCTAAAAGTTTGCCTTTCACTTTCCTCTAATTGTATTTCTTACTTAGTCTTAGGAATATTTGTTTGAAGAGGAACTAACTCTCAGTACAATTAGTGCTGGCAGGTGTCTATTTTGAAAAGATTTTAAATGGTGAAAATGGTTTCAGGGCTAGAGAAGTTGCTAGGAATGTGATCATTTTCAGTTGCATGATCATTATTTTTAGATCTAACAGTTTGGGGGAACAACCAGTAAAACTATGCACTGCCTTCTAATTTTACGAGTTCATCCTCTATGTAAAGCAAATACTCAAAGAAAATTTTTTAAAAATATATTTTATTGATTATGCTATTACAATTTTCCTGATTTTTCCCCCCTTGTCTGCCTCCACCCAGTGGCCCTCACTCCCTCAGGCAATGCCCCTACCCTTGTTCATATCCATGGGTCATGCACGTAAGTTCTTTGGCCGCTTCCTTTCCTATACTGTACTTTACATTCCCATGGCTATTCTGTAACTTCCTATTTGTACTTCTTAATGCCCTTACCTCTCATTCTCCCACACCCTCCTCCATCTCTTTATCTTTACCTTTTAGCATTTTAATTATGATATGTCTTGGGGTGGGCCTCTTTGCATCCTTCTTGTTTGGGACTCTGTGCTTCCTGGACTTGCTTGTCTATATCCTCCACCAAATTAGGGACATTTTCTTTCATTATTTTTTCAAATAGATATCCTAATTTCTTGCTCTTTCTCTTCTTCTGGCACCCCTATGAACAATGTTGGAATGTTTAAAGTTGTTCCACAGGCTGTTTACACTCTCCTTGTTTTTTTGGATTCCCTTTTCTTGTTGTTTTTAGCTTCCTTATGTTCAAATCATTGATTTGATTCTCAGTTTCATCCACAGTACTGTCATTTTCCTGTAAATCGTTCTTTGTTTCAGTTAGCGTATCCTTCATTTCTGACTGGATCTTTTTTTATGCTCTTGAGGTCCTCACTAAGTTTCTTGAGCATCCTTATAACCAGTGTTTTGAGCCCTGTATGTGATAGATTACTTATCTCCATGTCATTTAGCTCATTTTCTGGAATTTTGATCTGTTCTTTTGTTTGGGCCATGTTTCTTTGTCTCCTCATTTTGGCAGCCTCCCTGTGTTTCTATGTATTAGGTAGAGCTGCTTTGATTCTGTGTGTTGGTAGTGTGGCCTATTGTAGTAGGTGTCCTATAGGGTCCAGTGGCACAGCCTCCCCTATCACCCAACCTGGGTACTTGAGGTGCGCCCTTCATGTGGGCTGGGTACACCCTCTTGTAGTTGAGCCTTGATTGCTCTTGGCAGATAAATGGGAGGGATTTACCCAGGCCAGTCAGCTGCAAGGACTGGCTGTGACCACTTACTTCCAACCTCCGCCCAGCTGTGCAGGAGCAGGGTGGTGGTGATCTGATGTGGTCTCTTAACTGTCCACTGGGTGTGCAGGCTCTGGGGTTTCCCAGGTGGTACAGGCCAAGATCAGCCCCTACTTGTGTTTTGCCAGGGGCCAACCTGCCTGTGTTATAAAGCAATCTGAGATGGCTGCTACTTGTCCTGGGTTGTGGATCTAGGCTGCTAGTTCCAGACTTGGCCTCACTGAGGCCAGGTGCTGCTTGTTTGAGAGGATTTAGGAAGTTGTGCAGCAAGACCAGCCATTCCTATAAAAAAGCAGCTTGTGTGGGCCTGTAAGTTTGGTGGGGGAGAGTCTCTGGGGATCTCCAAGGTCAGTGAAAGAGTGTTAGCCGTGTTGATGGAATCTTAGGTATGGCACCGGTCTGCTGGCTCTGTGGGGAGAGGGCAAATCCCCACACCAGACCTTCCAGCCCAGGAAGACACGTCCTCATAATTTCTGGCTGTAAAAATCAGTGGGGATTGTGGCTGAGTGAGATGGAGGGTGTCTGGAGTTCTAGACAGTTCCTCTTACAGGGCCTGCATGCACATCGACTTACCAAGACCCTCTGAGCTCCAGCACTGGGGTAGCAGTTTTAAAGGAGCCAGGGACATACAGGGAGGAACTGATTTGTCTGGCATCAGGATGAGAGCTGAAGGAGACAGCTTTCTGCCAGACAAAAATGCTGGCAGAAGCTATTGTTCCTTATCTTAGAACCACCTTACCCTACATGGAGCAAGTGCCGTATCTGAGTCTCTATCCACGTGGCTCACACTTTTGCCCCATCTTGGTGATTTCCTGAAGCCCAGTCCCACCCAACTTGCAGGCCCATCCAAGTCATGTCTAGTTGCTTTTCCACACTACTGGTCTCTCTTGCCTCATGCTTCAGACTTTCCTAAAATATCAAGTAAGTAGCATCTGGCCTCGGTATACCCCCTATTTCTTACTAAGTAACCCCAGGCCCAGCACTAGCAGCAGCCTCCTTGGTTCACAGCTTGGCCTCTTCTGAGCATCTCCAAGTC
>PVJI01013432.1:0-47780 GCA_004026765.1 Micronycteris hirsuta
AAAAAAAAAAAAAAAGAGCCAATGCAGGGAAACTGAAATAGCAGAAGGCAGGAATGTGTTCCAGGCCCAGGGTTCCATTTGAGGAGCAAATCAGGAAACAGCTACCTAAGCCCTAAACAACCTCTCGTTTCTTCTTTCTCTTTTCCCCAAATACTGTTATTAAAAATTTCAAACACACAGAAATTTCATTTCTTTTTTTAGAGTCATCCATTAACAATTCCTATGGGTCATCTGATTACATGTAGAAAACTCAATTGCCCAAGTCTGTTCATTTATATATGACTCACATTAAGAGAACAGGAACAACATGAGAACTTCATTGTCTTAGCCAGAAGTGGCAACTCTGGGCATTTCTTTTCCCATTAATCCAGTTCTAAAATTGAGTAAGGGCATTTTATAGCAATAATTAATGGGAAATGTGAATATAAAGAATATACAGAAAAGAATATTTCAGTGCTAGTGAACGGTCTTCTTTCTTTCTCCAGAGAAAATCATAAAATACTTTGTGAGTGACCTTCCACTGTAAAGCAAGCACTTT
Source organism: Micronycteris hirsuta (assembly GCA_004026765.1). NCBI lineage: Eukaryota > Metazoa > Chordata > Mammalia > Chiroptera > Phyllostomidae > Micronycteris > Micronycteris hirsuta. Next base: position 539 of record PVJI01013432.1, read on the forward strand.
TGCAGCCATCTACATTATTAATACAATACACTTTCCATCAAATGCCTCTGTGTAGTTCTAAGTGCAGAGACATGAAGTCAGGGTAGAGAGAGCTAAGAGAAATGTTCTTTACTACTTGGAGTAGAGGTTGTACATTGTAATAAAAGGATATGGGGTAAATGCAGAAGGAGTCTGAAGGTTTGTTTTGGGGGAGTTCTTTTTGTTTTTGTTTTAGGCAGATAGCCAATAAATGACCAGAAGGAAGTTAAAGACACAGACAACACAAAGCAAGATTGTGCTGGAAAAAGACATTCAATGAAGAAAGGCGACCCCCATCTCAGGCCATCCACGCTCTTAGACTCCAGGAGGTAGCATTAGTGTTGCCGTAAGCTGACGTATGTTATACTCATGTATACAAGTATATCTTGAATAAATTATTTAGATACCCTGTTTATTTTTTAAATGGAATGATGTTTCATTTCTTCTTAACCAATTCTTTTGCTTTTGTAAAATCCAAAGGCCTTGATAAACTCAAATTACCTCAATCCTAAATGAACCGTACTGACTATTTTGCTATTGATCTCTAGACATCAGCAGACACTGATAGCACCTCTTCCTAAATGTTCTGGGGAAGTAAATCAATTTAAAATCATAGTTCACAGGAGTTAAATAATATAATATGACTGTAATATGTATCTCTATAGAAAAAATATTGTAATATGGACCTCTATAGAAAAATATGCTGTATATTCCCATCCTCAAACACATTGTTACAGATTATTTTGACAGTTTTGGCTAACATCCTATTTGAGAAGTTTTAAAAAAGCATGCTCGCATCTACAAGAGAAATACAATGACCAGCTTTTATATGAAAGACTTCTCATCAGTACCTGTGGAAACTAAGGCCAGCTAGTGAAATTTCAAAAGAAATGTAAATTACATGTATGAAGTTCACTCCCAATGGAAGTCATATGAGGTCTCAAGGAGAGAACATTTTTTTCAGTACCAAATATAGAGAAAAAAAGGTGCCACAAAATTTTTAAGTGATGGAATAGATAAATTAAATTCAGACATGAGTAACAGAAAGCACCAAATCATATGACTGAACAGAAAACTTACTGACTGAAATCCTACCACAGAGCTAAATTCTACTATTGGAAAAAACACTCCAAAAATTGACATCAAAATCTCCCCCTCTCTACTGAAACTGTCAAAAAGTTAAACCATACATAAGGAACATCATTTTGAACCTGACAGCAAGGAATTTTGTACCTGCCTGAATTACTTAGAAAAAAGAGATGAACATAATTTCCCTCAAGGACTCAGCATCAGAATCAATTTCCAGATAATTTCTCTAGAGACCACCAGACTAGATCAGACACATTCAGGGTGGTATGGCCATAGACCACTTGTACTCATTCAAAGGGACTGTCCTTAAGGGGAGCAACAGGGTCACAGGGGAACTAGGGGTATCGCATGCTTCCAGCTCAAGAAGACAAGTACTAGGCCATGCAGGATGGGCCACCTTTGCTTAGGACTTCCATGTAGACAATTTAAATTAAAATATACCAAGTGAAATCAAAGGTTTTATTGTATTTCTGGCTTCACTTTGTGACTAGTTTGTCTCATTAAATAGAACTTTCAGAGTCTCAATGCCTACCTTATTTAGGTGTCCTTGCCTGTCTTAACAGGAAAAAAAATCAATATGGCAATTACATATTCTGGGAACAGGAGTAGGTACTGTGAGGTAAGTAGAAGAAGAAAGAAAATGTCTTCTCCTCATATCTATATATCCTAAACATATGTATCCTAAAGTTGGCACTGTTACCAGCTACCCATGTGACTGGGCCCAAGTTTCCTAAATTCTCTAGGACTTAGATCTTGATCTATGATTTAAGGATTTAAAAAGCATTTACCTAAAAGTACTAAAAGAAGGAGCAAAATAATAAGTGCTTTTAGAGTACTTATCATAGTGCCTCACACATTCATAGTGCTCAATTAATGTTTGTTATAATGACGAGTATGTTTGGGTAAATGACGAGTGTCGGGTAAATATATTCATAGAGCCAGAAGGCTTACCTTAAGAGGCCCCAATTCTAGCTTCCCCTCTCCTATAAGGCCAACTCTCCCCCTTTTCCCTCCGATATTAGAAGGCAGGTTCCAGAGCTTTGCTCACTGTTGCCGTCTGCTATGCTCCCTGGCCATGGTGGTCCAGAGGCTCTCAGAGTGCCCACAATCTCCTGCTCTTAATTCCTCCATGTTCATCTTTGGGTGTTTAAGGACACTTTTGTCAGGATAGGACAGGAGGCTACCACCAAAGTGTCTTCATGGAATGAAAATGAAGGACATGGAAGAGCACCATCCTACCATAGCATTTGAAATGGAAGAATTCAGTAGTGTGGAAATAATATTCAACATAATAATCTTTAACATATGTGTCCATGTATGGATCAAAAGGACTATGGTGATAAGAAAACAATGGAGAGAAAGAAATTTAAGATGATAAAGATAAAAGGTGCAAAGTATGAAGGGAAAAAAAGCAAAGGTCATTAATACTGATTATTGATATTGGAAAAACCAACCAAATGAGAAGAGGAAAGACAAATATAGATTTCTTATGTAGATTATAACTCATTACAACTATTCATTGTGAGCCATTTATTTTCATGCCTAATTATTATGCAACACAAGCACAGTTACGAGTATTGTTAACTATTAAAATCAAAGAATTAGAATTTTAAGCTTGAAGAGGCTTTTGAGATCATATGGGTCAAGCCACTCTTTCATAAACAGGGAGTTGATACATTGAAATTCAGATGAGTTGCTGGATCACAGAGCTGTCTTTAGTCAGAGAGAACCCCAGCCTAAGTCTCCTGACTTCCAGCCCAGGGCTGGGTCTTTCTGGCCACTGGCCTGCATGGGAGCTTATCTACCTTTGGAATAAATGAGATTTAATTAGAGTCTGAAATTCTATACTGAGTATATAGCTGTTGTTTTACAACAAAAATAGCTTTGGACCATGAGTTTAATATATTAATTTTCAGATATTAGCAAATCATTCACATAGAAATATTTTTTGCAAAAAATAGTAACTCTGGAGTAACACAAACTGGGAAATATGATGGGGGACCCCCAAAATTGAATTTGTTTATAAAAATTTGTGTATTTTTTCTTACACGTTTAAACTTCAGTCACCTTCAAAGTACTTTCCATTTGATGCAATACACTTAACAGAATTTTTTCACTGCTCAAAACAGTTTTTGAACTCATTTATTTTGATGACTTTTAGTGCTTCTGAAATTTTTGTTTCACCTCTTCCACATTGGCAAAACATTTCCTTTTGAGGAATTTTTTCATTTGGGGAAACAAATAAATAAACAAAACAGTCATTCAGGGTGAGATAGGTGAATAAGGAGAGTGGGGTACAGGGGTCATGCCATTTTTGGTCAAAAATTGCTGAACACTCAGTGTGGTGTGGGCAGGTGCACTTGTAAATCAACCATCATGAAATGGGCAAATGCATTGAGTCTTCAAAAAATTTCACTGAAGGCCCTGGCTGGTGTGGCCCAGTGGATTGAGTGCTGGCCTGTGAACCAAAGGGTCACTGGTTTGATTCCCAGTCAGGGCACATGCCTGGGTTGCAAGTCAGGTCCCCAGTAGGGGGTGTACAAAAAGCAACCATACATTGATGTTTCTCTCCCACTCTTTATCTCTCCCTTCCCCTCTCTCTAAACATAAATAAATAAAATCTTTAAAAAAATTCACTGAAGCAATGCAGCCTCTCACAACAATGCCAGCTGGTACAATGATAGAGATGGGTTTCTAGAACACTTACCTAGTGGTGGAAGCCTGTATTATAAGGGGCCCATCCTCTAGAACCGGGGCATCAAGCTCATTTTCACCAGGGGCCACATCAACCTTGTGGTTGCCTTCAAAGGGCCAAAATAATCTTAGGGCTGTGTAAATGTAACTGCTCCTTAACTTAAGGTGTTGAAACTACATTTGGTCCTAATTCTGGACCAATTCTGGTTTGGGGAGGTACACCTTCATGTATAGTTGGGACAGGGATATCTGCCTGCAGATAAGTTGTAGAAATAGGCTTGTGGGGAAAAATAGAGTATTAAGGAAACCAAGCACAAATAAAGCTTTTAAAAATTTACCACATTATCTTAAAATACATAGCATAAGACATAAGATATTAACTTTCATCTCAGTGAATTCCTTTTACTTAGAATCATTTTCTCAAGATAAAGAGAAGTTATGCCAGTTATATAAGCTATGTAAATTATCTACCCAAATGCACCATGAAATCCCATGTATCTCCTTGGTAACTCCATGAAAAGACCCTTTTAATTCTCTTTCACCTCCCTCATCCAGGCCCACCCTATGTGAGGTAAGCCCTTCATAAAGTGTGATTGAGACGTACCAAAAATTGTTTCTTGAAAAAGGTCATCCATCTGCTTGTTACTACTAGGGAAAAAAGGTATACCCAGAAGATTGCTATACAAACAGCAATACCTGTGTGCAGGGGCACTCATACATGTATTAAGTCCTGAGAGTGCTTGAGAGGATGTGCTTAGGCAGGTACATTTTGATAAGAGAGCTCTAGGATGGGAAGAGAAAATTATGCCTGGGAAATAGATAACTATGTTTATGTTTGTTGGATAGAGAGGGGGTATTATCTGTGTAAGGGCAGGAAAAAATATAACCTATTTGGTAGTTATACAAGTGGCTAGTATAGTTCCTAACATTCCCAAACATTGCTAAGTAATAAACATCAGGGGTTTTCCCAGTAATAATTCCTGATACATATTTTGGAGCTTCATTGGGTCAACAGTTTTCTAAGAAATGTATTTATTTTGAATATACAGTTAAAAACTGAAAATAACCAGCACCTCCCATGCTCTCTTGATCTATATATGGGCCCAAAAGCCCAACTGAAGATTCCAAACCCTCTCTGACTGGTTAGAAACATTGATCACAGGAATTAGAAAAGCACAATACTTTTGTCAATGTCATTGTCATCTCTCTTCAACTAATATGTTCCTATTTCCAAGTATTATGTATTATACTATTGTAATTATTTGTATTATGAACTAATATAAATTACAGAGATTTATTTATTTGATTTCAAAATCAATGAGTTTGAAAACTGTTTTTTTTCCATTTCTTTTTAATTAAACATTTAATTGTTTATGCTATTACAGTTGTCCCATTTTTCCCCCTTTGTCCCTCCACCCAGCCTATGGCCCACTTCCATAATCAAGCCCCATAACATTGACCATGCCCATGGGTCCTTCATATATGTTCTTAGACTAATCCTTTCACATTCTTTCATTCAGTCCCAGCCTCCCCCATCCCCTCTTACTGCTGTAAGTTGGTTCCACCATTCTATGCCTCTAGTTTTATTTTGCTCATTAGTTTGTTTTGTTCATTAGATTTCTCTTATAAGTGAGATCATATGGCATTTGTCTTTCACTGACTGGCTTATTTCACTTAGCATAATAGTCTCCATTTCCATTCATGCTGTCACAGAAGGTAAGAATTCCTTCTTTCTTTCTGCTGAGTAGATTCCATTGTGCTCACATAACACCTTTTTTTCTCACTCCTCTACTGACAGGCACTTAGGCTATTTCCAAACTTGGTATTATAAATAGTACTGCTATAAACACAGGGGTGCATAAATTATTTTGAATTTATGTTTCAGGGTCCCTAGAGCATATTTAAGGCAGTGGAATTGCTGGGTCAAAAGGCAGTTCTGTTTCTAGATTTTTTAGAAAATTTCACACTGTTTTTCACAGTAGCTACATCAGTCTGCATTCCCGTCAACAGTGCAGTAGGGTTTCCTTTTCTCTACATCCTCACCAGCATTTGTGGTTTGTTGATTTACTAATGGTAGCCATTTGGCAGGTGTGAGGTGATGATATCTCATTGTGGTTTTAATTTGCATCCTTCTGATGGCTAGTGATGTTGAGCATTTTTTCATGTCTGTGGGCCATCTGAATGTCCTCTTTGGAGAAGTGTGTATTCAGGTCTTTTGCCCATTTCTTAATTGAATTGTTCGCCTTCCTGGTGTTGAGTCATATGGGTTCTTTATATATTTTGGAGATTAAACTGTCTAATGTATCATTGGCAAATATGTCCTCCCATGTAGTTGATTCCCTTTTCCTTCTGATGATGGTTTCTTTACACCATGCAGAAGCTTTTTAATTCAATGTAATCCCATTTGTTTATATTTACCTTTATTTACCTTGACCTATGGGATATATGGGCAAAAATATTGTTATGTGAGATATCTGAATTTTACTGTGTGTCTTCCCCTAAGATTTTTATGGTATCACAACTTATATTTAAGTCTTTTATTCATTTTGAGTTTATTCTAGTGTATTATGTGAGATGATGGTCTGGTTTCATTTTTTGCATGTACCAGTCCAGTTCTTCCAGAATCATTTATTGAAGAGACTATCTTTTTTCCATTGTATACATTAGCTTCCCTTGTCAAATATTAATCAACCATAAAGACATGGATTTATTTCTGGGCTCTCTATTCTGTTATGTTGATCTATGTGTCTGTTCTTATGCCAGTAACAGACTGTTATGATTAGAGTGGCTTTGTGGTATATTTTGACATCAGATATTGTGATCCCTCCAACTTTGTTCTTTCTCAATATTGCTGAGGCTATTTGGGATCTTTTATGGTTCCACATATATTTTTGGAGCATTTGTTCTAGTTCTGTGAAATATTCCATTGGTATCTTGACTGGAATTGCATTGTCCATAGATTGTTTTGGGTAGTATGGACATTCTAATGACATTAATTCTTTTGATCTATGAGCACGGTATATGTTTCCACTTATTTGTATCTTCAATTTTTTCCTCAGTGGTCAAGTACATGTCTTCTACCTCCTTGGTTAAATTTATTCCTAGGTATATTCTTTTCTTTTTTTTTCATATATTTTATTAATTATGCATTACAGTTGTCCCACTTCCCCCCCTTTATTCCCCTCCACCCTGCACACCACCTCCCACCCGCTCCCCACCCCTTTTCTTCATGTCCATAGGTCATACATATAAGTTCTTTGTCTTCTACATTTCTTATACTATTCTTAACCACCCCTGTCTATTTTCTACCTACCATTTATGCTACTTATTCCCTGTACCTTTTCCTGCTCTCTCCCCCTCCCACTCCCCCACTGATAACCCTCCATGTGATCTCCATTTCTGTGATTCTGTTCCTGTTCTAGTTGTTTGCTTAGTTTGTTTTTGATTTTGTAATTTTTTAGATTCGCTTATTAATAATTGTGAGTTTGTTGTCATTTTACTGTTTGTATTTTTTATCTTCTTTTTCTTAGATAAGTCCCCTTAACATTTCATATAATAAGAGCTTGGTGATGATGAACTCCTTTAACTTGACCTTATCTGGGAAGTACTTTACCTGCCTTTCCATTCTAAATGATAGCTTTGCTGGATAGACTAATCTTGGATGTAGGTCCTTGCCTTTCATGACTTCAAATACTACTTTCTAGCCCCTTCTTCTCTGCAAGGTCTCTTTTGAGAAATCAGCTGACAGTCTTATGGGAACTCCTTTTGTAAGTAACTGTCTCCTTTCCTCTTGCTGCTTTTAAGATTCTGTTCTTATCTTTATCTTAGGTAACTTAGTTATGATGTGCCTTGGTGTGTTCCTCTTTGGGTCCAACTTCTTTGGGACTCTCTGGCTTTCCTGGACTTCCTGGAAGTCTATTTTCTTTGCCAGATTGGGGAAATTCTCCTTGATTATTTGTTCAAATAAGGTTTCAATTTCTTGCTCTTCCTCTTCTCCTTCTGGCACCCCTATGATTTGGATATTGGAACATTTAAAGTTGTTCCAGAGGTTCCTAAGCCTCTCCTCATTTTTTTTGAATTCTTGTTTCTTCATTCTGTTCTGGTTGACTGTTTATTTCTTCCTTCTGGTCCAAACCATTGATTTCAGTCTCAGTTTCCTTACTTTCACTATTGGTTCCCTGTATATTTTCTTTTATTTGACTTTTCAAAGCCTTCACTTTTTCCTCTGTTTTGTGACTATGCTCAACCAATTCTGTGAGCATCCTGATTACAAGTGTTTTGAACTGTGTATCTGATAGGTTGGCAATCTCTTCATCACATAGTTGTATTTTTTCTGGAGCTTTAATCTGTTCTTTCATTTGAGCCACTTTTTTTGTTTTGGCACACCAGTTACATAGCAAGGGGTGGAGCCTTAGGTATTTGACAGGGCAGGGCAACCCACCTCATTGTGCTGTGGTGCTGTATGTGGGGAGAGGTCAGAAAGGGAACAATGTACTTGTTTAGCTCTCTGTCAACTTTCAGTCACTTCCTCTGCTACCCATAAGCAAACTGGGCCTTCCCGGTGCTGGTTCCTGGGTGGGCGGGTTTGTGTATGTTCTAGGACCCTGTGGGTCTCTCCAACAAACACTCCTATGAGTCTGGGAGCTTTTCCTGCCACCAAAAATCCCCACAGGTTTTGTCAGTCACAGGCTTTGAGGCTTTATTTTCCCATACTGGAAACCTGGGTTGTGAGGTCTGTCTCACTTCCCAGTTGTTCCTCCTGGTTTATCCACATGCAAATGTGGGACCACCTCATCTGCCAGCTGCCGCTTCACCTGCTCCACCATCCGCCACCTTGCCATGAGTCCTCTCCCCCCAGCTGCCCATCTCTGCCCCTCCTACTGGTCTGGATGAATATTTCTTCTTTAACTCCTTGGTTGTCAGAATTCTACACTGTTTGATTTTCTGTCAGTTCTAGTTGTTTTCTGTTTTTAAATTTGTTGTCCTTCACTGGTTGTGTGAGGAGGGAAAGTTTACTAACCTATGCCTCCATCCTGGCTGGAAGTCCTTTATTTTCTTTATTGCAATAGGAAATGCCATTGTTTTCTTAGTTTCTCTTTCTGATAGTTCATTTTTGCTGTGTAAAAATACCATTGATTTCTGAATATTAACTTTGTATCCCACTACTCTGCTGAATTCAATCATTATGTTGAGTAGGTTCTTGGAAGAGCCTATGGGGTTTTCTATATGATATTATCATGTCATCTGTGAATACTGGCAGTTTTACTGGAAGCTTTCTAAGTTAGGTGCCTTTTATTTCTTCTTCTTGTCTGATTTCTGGGGCTAGCACTTCCAGTACTATGCTGAATAAGAGTGGTGAAAGCCAGCACTCTTGTGTTGTTCCTGATCTTAATGGAAATGCTTTTAGTTTTTGTCCATGGAATATGATGTTGACAGTAGGTTTTTCATATATGGCCTTTATTATGTTGAGGTAGGTTCCCTCTATTCCCACTTTGATGGTTGTTTTTGCCATAAATGAGTGTTAGATTTTATCAAATGCTTTTTATTCATCTATTTATATGATCATGTGATTTTTGTTTTTCTCTTTGCATTATGTATCACATTTATTGATTTGTGAATTTGTACCATCTTTGTCTTCCTGGAATAAATACAACTCAATCATGGTGTATGATCTTTTTGATGTATTGTTCGATCTGGTTTGCTAATATTTCGTTGAAGATTTTAGCATCTATGTTCATCAGAGTTATTAGCATGTAATTTTCTTTTGTCTTTATCTGAGTTTAGAATTAGTATAATACTAGCCTTGTAAAAAAAAGTTTGGAAGTCTTCCTTCTTCTTGAATTTTCTGGAATAGTTTAAGCATGGGTGTTAGTTCTATGAAACATTAGTAAATATGGCTTGTGAACCCATTCCACCCAGAGTTTTTGAGTGCTGGGAGTTTTCTGATTACTGCTTTGATTTCATTAGTTGTTATTGGTCTATTCACATTTTCTGTTTCTTCTTGATTCCGTTTTGAAAGATTGCATGTTTCCAAAAATATATCTATTTCACCCTGGCTGTCAAATTTCTTGGCATATAGTTGTTTATAGTAATTGCTTACAATCTTTTGTATTTCTGTGGTATCAGTGTTACTTCTCCCCTTTCACTTTTAATTTTATTTATTTGAGTCCTCTTTTTTTTCTTGATGAGTCTGGTTAAAGTTTTATTATTTTTTCAAAGAACCAGCTCCTGGATTCTTTTATATTTTTGACTTGTTTGTTTAAGTCTCTATGTCTCTATGTCATCTTTTTCTGCTTTGGTCTTGATTATTTCCTTTCTACTCTCTCTGGGTTTTGTTAGTTATTTTTCTACTTCTTTTAGGCATAGGATTCGGTTTTTTATTTGAGATTTTTCTATTTTCTTTAGGTAGTCCTGTAATGCTATGAAATTTTCTCTCAGAATTGCGCTTGCTGTGTCCCACAGAATTTTGAGTTGTTGTGTGTTCATTTTCATTTGTTTCCAGGTACATTTTGATTTCTTCTTGTCTCATTGTTAACACATTAATTATTTAGACATGTTATTTAGCCTCCATGTATGTGAATGCTTTGGGTTTTTTTCTTTTTGAGGTTGCTTTCTAGTTTCAGGCCATTGTGATCCAAGAAAATGCTTGATATGATTTCAATTCTCTTAAAATTGTTAAGGCTTATTTTATGTCTGTGTGGTCCTCTTTAATAATGATCCATGAGCATTTGAGAAAAATGTATATTTTACTTCTTTGGGATGTGATGTTCTGTAGATATCAATTAAATCCATTTCATCTAGTGTATTGTTTAATGTCGCTATATCCTTGTTGATTTTTTTGTCTAGAAGATCTGTCTGTTGTGGACAGTGGGGTGTTAAAACCCCCTACTATGACCGTATTGCTGCCAATTCTTTCTTAAAGTCTTCCAAGATTTTTTAATATATTTAAGTGCTCCTATATTAGGTGCATATATGTTCACAAGGGTTATATCCTCTTATAGGGCTTAACCCTTAAATATTATGTAGTGACCTTCTTTGTCTCTTATTTTGGCCTTTGTTTTGAAGTCTTTTTTGTCAGACAGAAGTATTGTTATCCCAGTTTCTCTTTTCTCAATTTGCATGGAATATGTTTTCCATCCCTTTACTTTCAGCTAGTGTAAACCTTTTGTTCTGACCTGAGTTTCTTGCAGGCAGCATATATGTAGGTCATGTTTTCTTATCCATTCAGCTACCCCATATCTTTCTATTGGAATAGTTAATCCGTTTACATTTAAGGTTATTATTGATAGGCACTTATTCATTGCCATTTTTTCCCTTTGTGCATGTTCTCCTCTCTCTCTCTCTCTCTCTGTTTCTTCTTCTTAAAGCAGTTCGTTTAACATCTCTTGCAGTGCTGATTTGGTGGAAATGTATTCCTTCAACCTTCTTTCTTTTTTGTCTGGGAAACTCTTTATTTCACCTTCCATTTTAAAAGAGAGACTTTTTGGATAGAGCGGTCTTGATTTCAGGCCTTTGCTTTACATTACTTGGAATATTTCATGCCAATATCTTATGGCCTGCAGTGTTCTGTTGAGAAATTAGCTGACAGCATTACTGGAGCCCCTTATTAAAAAAAACTCACTGTTTCTCTCTTGCTGCCTTTAAAATTCTCTTTAAACCTTTAAATAGCAAGGTCTTTAAACCTTGCTATCTTAACTGTGATGTGCTTTGGTGTAGGCCTCTTTAGGTTCATCTTTATTGGAACTCTCTGTGCTTCCTGAACTCTTGTTTTCTGTCTTTATTTCTTCAAAAACGTTTTCTATTCCTTGCTCCCTTTCTTCTCCTTCTGGTATTCCTATGATCTGAATATTGTTATGCTTCACGTTGTCCCAAAGCTCTCTCAAATTCTCCTCATTCTTTTTTAGTCTTTTTTCATTTTATTGCTGTGACAGAGTATTTTTTTTTTCTGCCTTGTCTTCCAAATCTCTGACTTGAGCCTCTGCTTTGTCTAGCTGCTTTTAATTACTTCGAGTGTATTCTTCATTTCAGATATTCTGTTCCTCATTTATGTCTAGTTCTTATTCAAAGTTTTTATGTCCTTTTTCATGCTTATGTAGCTCTCTTTAAGTTCCTTGACCATCCTTGTAACTATTAATTTGAACTCTATGTCTGATACTTTTCTTATCGCAATTTCATTTAGTTTTGTTTCTGTTGATTTCTCCTTTTCTTTCATTTGGAGGTTTTTTCTTTGTGTTCCCATTTTAGCTGCCTCTTTTTGTTTGTTTCTATATATTTGATATATATGTTTTGACTCTCTGTCTTGTGGGATAGCCTTATGTGGTAGGAGTCCTATGGTATCCAGTGGTACAGTCTCCTTGATCTTTTGATCTGGATTTCTAGGAATGCTCTTTGTGTGGGTTATGTGGACTCTCCTATTATATTTGGGCCATGTTTGTTATTGGCCTATTTTTTGGTTGTATCTTCCCTCTAGCTCTCTGTTTGTGAAGCTCTACCCCTACCATATCCTATACACTGTTGTGCAGATGCTGGAAGTACAAAGCAAACCAACACAAAAAACAAAACCCAAATAAGCAACTCCCTCTAACTACAGCAACAATATTAATGACAAATAGTAAACAATATTAAAAGTGCGAAGAGAAATAGGATAGTAGGGAAAGGGGTGGAAAAAAAAATAAATAGAATGAAAGAAGACCAATAGAAAGAAAATTGATTATAAGAGGAGAAAAGGGGAAGAACTAATGTGACTATGACTTGAAAGAGGAAAACAGGGAAAAGGAACAAAAACAAAGAATAACCAAAATATGAAAAAGAAAGGTGAAGGGAGCAATGGGGTAATCAAAGGTAAGAGTAAAATAAGGATATGAAAGAAAAACCAGAGCATCAAAAATAGAAGAAAAAGAAAAAGTAATAACAAAGATATGATAAAGAAAAATTAAGTAAAATAATTAAAAGAACAAAGTAAGATTCATCTCAGCAGAGTTCAGTGCTTGCCTGCTGGGTTTTCCCTTTGGATATGACTCTGATGTGTCTGAAGCTGGTGTAAACCTGTTTCAGGTGCTGTCCATGTCTAGCCCTCAGCAGTCTATTTGAAGCTACAAGGAATGCACAGTTCGTGACTGATTTCTCCAGGCGTGACTTCACCCAGGATGGGCCAAGATACTCCATTAAGCTGGGTTTTAACACTGTTGGGTCCAGGAGTATGTTAGCAAACAACCCAAGTCACCAATGTATCCACCTCTGTCTCTCTCTGCCTGCTGGTCTGCTGTTAGTCTTAGGCTAGTTGTAGACCTGACTGTTTCTGAGAGGGCTTCTGGTGAGATCAGTGGAATGGCACTCCTGGATTTCCCATGGCAGGTGCCTTCCAGACTTCAGGAAAGATGGTGGGTATATTTCCCCCATCCCCATACCATATCTGAGTCTGTTCGGGATTATTCATGTACTCAGCAGAGTGCGGCTCCTAGTAGACTAATGGTTGGGGCCTCCAGAGTCCAGGTTTTGGGTCTGCTGGAAACCTGGAGAGTGTTTCTATGGATCTCCCATGGATGGAAGTGCCAGTCTGTATCCAAGGAGAGTATGTGGTATGGCTATACCTTATGATCAGTCTCTGACACCCCCTGAGTTTGTGTATTTTGTTGTCTCCTCAGAAGGGGTTAAGATGCCAAATGGCAGAAAAGAAAGAATAAAAGAAAAAACCACACACACACACACACACCCCAAACCAAATAAAAGGGGAAAAAAAAGATCCAGGACAGAGCAAGCAGGGTTCCAGAGGGGAGATGGGGCATGCCATATCTCACAGGGTAAGGTAATTGCTTTCCCCCTAGGAGGGGCTTGCTCCTCTTGAGCAAGTTGGCTATTGCAGAATCCAGGTATATCCTGGCACAGAAAACCCTGTAGTCACTCCCCGACTTCTCTGCCCAGTGCCATACACTCTAGATTCCTCATAAAACTATAGTCCATGATGCCTTCCCTTCATTGGTGCCCAAGGTGAGTGGTTGCAAACACAAAACCTGTGCTTCGGCCCCTTGAAGAGTTAAAAACAAAACAAAACAAAACTAGTGTCTTTGTCTTCAGCAGGTTTTGTCTTTCCCCAGTAGAGGGAAAACCCTGTGGCTTTTCACCACTGGATAGTTCATGGTTGGCTTATCCCAACACTGGTGCTGATTGCTTGCGAAACCGATTTGTGCACTTGGCTTCTCTCCTCTCAGGCAGAAGCTCTCACAGCCTTGCTACCAACTCAGCCCAAAGGACGTGTGAATGGGGCCAGCCTCTTAATTAACTGTGCCCTTCCTACTGGTCTCAAGGTGGTCAAAAGTCTCATTTTGAGGTTGTTTTCAGTTTATTTCAGGTGATTGTTACCCTCTTTCATTTATTTACAGTCTCGTTTTGGGAGGAGGTGTGTGACCTACCCTCCTACTCCACTGTCAACTTGCATTCCTTTCAAATTACAGAAAAATTTAAACATAGAAAAAAAATCACTTACACTTTTGCGAGCCTCACCCTGTTAGTATTTCACAGATTTTTTCCATTTGTCTGTGTGCATACATACTTTTCCTAAAGTTGAAGGTAGATTGAACATATGATAGTGGTTTTAACTTTTTCAAACTTAATTTGTATCATATGTACATGTAAAAAATCCTCATATTTATCATCTTAATGACCGTAAATGATCATATTAAGGTACAATAATTCATTTTCTACTATTGGACGAATAATTTGCCTACAATGTTTGCTATTATAGGCATCAATGCATTAAGCCTCTTCATGTATATAGTATTTCATTTCTTTATTATTTTTTTGGGACACATTTCTAGAACAGCTTATTGACTCTTAGAATTCTGTATGTGGGAAAGTATATATAAAGCATATGTGATATAATAACATAAGATATAACATAATATAGAATATATAACTGTCACACTTACTTGGAGAGAGTATAACCATAGATTCTGACCATATATTCTAGTTTTACTAGAAAATAATTTTCTAACCTTTTAAAATAATCACTTATTAATGAAGGAATCAAATGAAGTCTGGGAAAAATGGTTGCCAAACTTCTGTGTTATAGTTGATCTAAAATTTGAACTCAAATTTTATCTGAAATATGAGCTAATTTTGAGATTTTGAGTGGAAGCCACATAAACTCTCTGGGTTTCAATTTTCTCATTAATAAAAAGAAATATCTAAATCTACTCTTTGAGTTTTGAGTGTCTATTCATATGCATTATTATTTTATGACTACCAAATAGACATATGCTATGTATTCTGTTTTATCCCAATAGATGGCAAGTAAACACTATGCCCACCCCTCCAAAAAACAATGGCAGAATAGTAGAATATGTAGGTAAATGACAATAAAAGGACAAACCAAAGTATGTGCTTTTGACTTAAGTACAAAGAAATACAATTAGTTAAAATGTGTATATAAATCTAGCCTGGCAGATCTCTTAAATGGATCTGAAATTAGAAACTAGCAACAGATGGCAACGTACTTTGCACAAAGCCAATTTCTCTATAACCTTGATGTTCTGAAAGGTCCCCAAAGAAGAAAAATCAGATAGGCTTTTAGCTGGAATTGTCCTCAAGACAGATGAAGCTAATGGACTTGTGTCAAAGAAAAAAGATGAGATAGATGTTCTATGGGCCTCTATCCCCCCTGTGCAAGGGCATTTTGTCATCAGGCATCTGGAACAAATACTTGAGTGACTGGGAGGACAGATGTGGAAAATATATTGGTAGGATGGAACAGGTGATGAAGGCCCAAGTCACATATCACTCGAGAGGAGATTTGTTAAAATTCTCCTCTCTATGTGGTTAAAGTGTATCCTGAACAAAAAGGAGTTGGATTCCAATGTCATTTCTGCACTCACAGGTCAGAACCACTCCAGACCATGTAAGTGAATGCAAAGTCTAAGTTTTCACTGCAACATTGAGAATTATAATGAAGAATACATAACATGAGGAACATTAAAATGATTTGATAGGAAATAGCTTTTTTAAAAAAAAAAAAGTAAGTGAAACTTGTATCATAAAGTTTCCCCACTGTTCATTAGGTTCATCATCCTTCATCAAATTGTTGGGATACAGAATAAAAGATCAAAAGGCATAAACTCCACTTTCACTAGTTAAGAAGTTAGAGAATTCAAATAATCCTTTATTCATGAACTACTAGAGGTTTTCTTAGGTCTAAATATCAAGTCTTATAAGTCAAATTTTGAAAATTCTAAAGATGATTTGAAAGCTGCTCATTCCACAGAATGTCAGTTCTATCTCATCTTTCATCCATTTATTTATTTATTTATTTATTTATTTACTTACTTATTTATGCAATAAACTTTATAGACCATCCACTATGTGCTTAGCAAAGGATTTACTCCCAGAAACCTTGTATTTACTCCTAGAAAATGCCTGCTTAGAGGGATTATTGTTGTCTTCATAAATGCATTTATCCTTAGGCAGCCTGTGGCTTCTCCATCGGAATTTTGAGAGTGAATGGGAGGAAGAAAGTTTAAGATTATTATTTAGCTTCTGGCATTCAAAAGAGGATTGTATGGCAACACAATCTGTTTGAGAGCCAGGTTATGTGAAGAGAGGATTTTCTAAATTCTTTCTAATTCATCAGTACCTGAGGCTTGTGAATTTAACACTTGCGTTTTACAAAATGGGTTTCCCAGGAGCACAGAAAGGAAAAATAAAATAAAATCTCATCCTTTAAAGCTCTGAGGAATTCCGAGAAAAGAAAGGCAAAGAAATGAGAGACCAGTGAAGGGAAGGCAGAGAAAGTAGAACCATAAGAATGAATCTGGACCACCCCTCTCAGGGTGCTGTTCCACATAAAACTACCAGCCCTGGCCTCCTTTCTGACTCAATAGGAGCGTCCATAGGAAACCTGAGCAGGAAATTAGTATCTACTGCAAATTACCAAGAATCCCTAAAAACTACAATAAGGTATGTCAGGCCTATTGAATCAAAAGGATTTCTGGACTCTAAAAGCAACTCCATTTATTCCATTTCCCTTTTCTCCAAAAACAGCAAAGCCACCTACTAAATGTATAACTGCTGAGCATGACCACAAATACAGTCTTATTGTTATGGTAGAATTAGCAGCCAGAGGGGAAATAAAGGCAGGGCACTCATCATTGCCATCTAACAAAGAACTTAACACAGGAGGCTAAAAGCAAAGGTATCAGTTAACCCTGTCATCCTGAGCATGGTTCGATAAGGTTGTCAGGCATTCAGAACAAGACAGTGTTGGTGGAGGGAGCCCTTGAAAGCCTGTGTGTATCATCTCCACTAGCTGGGAAAAGTAAAAACTTGAGACTGGGTGTTCATCCCAAGGCCTGGAAGGGAGAAGGGGAGGGGGGCTACTGTGACCAAAGAGAAGCCCATAAAAATTTTTGGTTAACTGCCTGCTTCCCATAACTTATACAAAATGAGCCAATAGAGTCTGGAACAAGATAAGGATTTGGGCTGACAGACCCCCATACCTAAGTTTGGGTGTCATGTCTCCCAGGGGAAAGCTGGCACCACCTTCACCTGTCAATCAATATGTAACTTCTTTGCCCCCACACTGCCAACTATGCAAGTTCTCAGAACGAAGGACTCTCCCTCTTCTCTTGGCCTCTTGGCTCTTTTCCCTACACCATGTTGGGGGAGGTGCTGGCCAGGGTGCCCCTGGACACCCAGCCTCTGGCTACCCTGCTCTAACCACCCTTGGTTTTGCTTTCCCATTAAAACTTAGCACTAATAACTTTGTTTGCATGCTAGTAGACTTGCTGATCTGTAATTCTTTACTGCATTGGTGAGAAGAACTGAGTTTCTGGGAGTTTCTCCCATAACACTACATTGGAAGTTTGAACTCCAAAAAAAGTGTGCTGTATACATTCCAGATTCTTCTTTAGGAAAACAATGTCCAAGCAGGTGACTCAAATTTTGTCATCTTAAAACCAAGCGAAATATTTAAAATTATCAAGGAACGTGTGACATAAGGAAATGGCAATGCATGATGGAGGAAAAGTTATTAGAATGAGTGTAGAGACATGGCCCCTCTACCACAGTCTGTCTAATCTTAAAATCCCTTCAAATGTAACAATACGAATACCAATTCATAGCTTATACCTGTGTATAGAAACTTTCTGAGAATGAAAAGGCAATGTGTGGGTTACTTTGGAAGATATCAGCTTTACGAAGTAAGTGGTTGCGATGGGGAAGGTAAATTGACCAAAGGAGACAGTCAGAAGGAGAGATTGGCCATATGCTAACCTAGAGAAGGGAATGTGGCTGCAAAGGAGAGCAGAGTATTTTATTCACAACATTAAAGCAGAGACAGAGAACCAGACAGTTTCATTAACAAAATTCAAACACATTTAACTCACAGTAATTTACATAGTTATAAGTTGGAGATATTTGTGCTTACAAATTACAGCAGGAGAGTCATTAAAACATTTTTTAAAAATCATTACTATTGACTTTTCAGTTAAATGGTTCACCCAGAAACCTAGAAAGATCTTACACATGCAATACACTGGTATACCATTTAACAATGGAGCCAGTATGAAGTAGACATTTGAGAGGTCTTTACTAAATGTCAATAAATATATTTGGCATTTGGGCAACACTGTTGCTGGGACTATTAAGGGATTCCCAGCCCATCAACAGAAAAACTTATTATTCAGTGGTGATTTCTGTAATGACTAAGAAACCCTGTTCCCTCTTGGTCTGAAAATCTGTTAGACTAAAATCTCAAACAGAAAGATAAATAGACCCATAGCTATTGTATTTGTGTTGGCCTATATTTGTTAGCCTTGCCATATTTTGTCAATACATTTATTTGCAGTGTAACCCCTCCCCTGTACTCATTTATAACTTCTCATCCTTCTAAAGTGATCAAAACCCAAGGATACAAATCCCTCTCATTCTTTAGGACCCAGCCCAGAGAGCTCCTACTGTATGATTAACAGCTTCTCACAGTGCACATGAAGAGTAAATTACTCAACAACATTTTAATCAGTCTTTTCTTCACTGATTTCAGGGTTAGATGTTTCCTTTTTGTGTAAGAGGACTCTGTGCATAGTAGCTGCTCATTAAGTGTGTCTTTACTCAAACTGCTATACCAAAATATCGAAGACTGGATGGCTTAAACAACAGACATTTATTTCTCAAAGTTCTAGAAGCTAAAAGCTCCAAGAGGTAGATTTGGTTCTTAGGAAGGGCCTCCTTTCTTACTTGGAAACAGCAGCCTCCACAGTCTTACATAGCAGAGAAAGAGAGAGCCCTCCTGTGTCTTCCTCTGTTTATAAGAGCATTTATACCATCTTGGGGGTTCCACAGTCATGACCTCATGTAAACCTGTTCACCTCCCAAGAGTCCCACCTCCAAATACCAACATATTTGGAGTTAGGACTTCAACACAGGAATTTGAGAGGGGGAATCCAAACTTTCAGTCTATAATAAAGTGCTAGTGGCATAAAAAACAATTACCCTTACTGTATACTCCCATCACTGTAAGTAAGCTCTTGAGACAAAGTCTAAAACGGAAAAAAAAATTAACTTGTTCTAAAAGCTACCAATTCCCACACCTAGACCTTTTGTCAACATTTCAACCGTTTATATTTTTTCACCAATGAGTCAGACAAACTGAATTCTATTTCATCAGCATGCATCAGTATTTCAGTGTCCTTTGATGTCAGTGACCTCATCCCTAGCATTGTGAAAAAAAAAGTTCATTAACTTCCCTCACTTAGAATGGATCATATCAAACATTACACAAAAGCATGCTATTCTCACATTATTTACATTCACACTTTTCAGAAAACAACACTTTCTCTTTTTGCTACAGATGTGATGATACATACTTGCATTTAGAAAGAATTATTCTATACAATGTTATCTTGACAAACCTTGTAGCAGGTCACCTTACATTATTTTATTTAAGGACACTAGGAGATGATTCTTAATCTTCCAACAATAAATAGAAGAGGTGAGATAAGCTGTTCAGCGTTGCCTAGCCAATCCAAGACAGACAAGATTCTATCTATCCAACATTTTTCTAGTCCTGAAGCCCATATACATTCAATTACACCATCTTGTGTTTTCAAGTCACATACCTAAGCACTGAAGGGAAACTAAAATATATTGAGCACCTCCTATATGTCATGCACTTAATAGATGAGAAAGGGTTCCATAAAAGTTTATGGGTGGGAGCTGTGGGGAAAAATCTGTCAATTCAAAGCTGTGTACAGTTTATGTCTCCAAAAAAAGTAGAATTTGATCCTTACTTTGGAAGGTGATGTTTATTTATTTGTTTGTTGAATGATTAATCATTGATTGCTCATAAAAATCCTGCAAGGAATCCATCGTTGTCAAAACACAGTATTGCTTATCTGAAAAAGCTGTAGTAGAATATTGTGAATAATATATAGTATATCTAGCACAATGCCTAAGTACATGATATATGCTCAGCAAATAGCATCTTTCTTAAAAGGTCCCCAGTCTCTTCAGTTTATAGACTAGGAAAGTTGTCTGGCAGATTCAGTAGATTCTACTTTTCTGGAAGGTTCAGTAGCTAAGATTTAATATATTTCTATAATTTCCCCAGATTCATCTCCTTGAAGAGTAAAGGCTAGTGCTTTGCCAATATATATGTCTTGAGCATTCAGTTACCCAGGACACTGGTTAAATAAATATGTCTATGAAACGCACTTCTCCAGAAGTGGGGCTTAGGAAACTGACAAAGCAAAAACACCGCAGTTAGTTCTTGTGATCATCCAAGCTTGGAAAACACAACTGAAGTAATTTAAATATGCATAAAATATTTATTTTAAAATATTATTGCAAATATTATATAATTGCCATTTTCATCTATATTTTCACTTCCAACTTTTCAACAATTACAACCATATGTTTAAATCATCCTAATTTTCTCCTTTTAGTGATGTTGGTATAACCAACAATATAGGCTTTCTATTTTAACGAGAGAGCTGGTATTGTGGCAGGTGTGTTATTCTAGGTCACAGTACAAGGACAAGCTGTTACCAACAGTCTCCACATAATTTCTTGTGCTCCTCAAATGTCTCCCAGCAACTGATCTGACATAGCTGGAAATTAGTTTGATCAATTTGTCAGGATCACACCTGCCTTGGAGCTACAACTGCACATCTCTCTTGTGAAATTTAGTGTGCTCAAATAATACAATAAATCTGGGCATTTCTACTTAACAAAGATACAGTAAAAAATATAAGATAGGTTATTAAAATTACTGAGAGTACCTGAAAGCAATAAAATAAATTCTAGGTTCATGAAGACATATTATAAAGAAAATTTTATTATAAAATAATGATCTTAAGAATGTATTTAAGTGGAGCCTAAACAACAAAAATAAACAAGCAAGCAAATTATAACCAGAGACGTGGAAATAAAGCACAAACTGACACCAGAGAGAGGCAGCGGAGGAGGCAACAGGGCAAAGAGGGGGAAGGGTCATCAAGGCACACGTGTAAAGGACCCATGGAGAAAGACAACAAGGGGGGAGGACTGAATGTGGGAAGTGGGGTGGGTATGGCAGGGGAGAATAATGAGGGGGGAAGGAAAGGGGAACACTGTAATTGAACAACAATAAAAAATAATAATAGTAAAAAATAAAAAATGAAATTAGTAAAATAAAGTAATTCTTTACATATTTCTATATTTTTCCCACTTGACTGATGCAATTTAGAAAGCATTTTTTAAAAAAAGCTCCCGGCTGGTGTAGCTCAGTGGATTGAGCGCGGGCTGGGAACCAAGGGGTCCCGGTTCAATTCCCAGTCAGGGCACATGTCTGGGTTGCAGGCCAGGTCCCCAGTGTGGGCCATGTGAGAGGCAACCATACATTGCTGTTTCTCCCTCTCTTTCTCCCTCCTTTCTCCTCTCTCTAAAAAAAAAATTAATTAATTAATTTAAAAAAAAAGCTGACACATGAAATCTACAGTATAGTCATATTTTGGGGGCACAACTAACCTAAGTAGAATGCGGAAGGAGGGGTGTGCTTTTGTCCCTTATAGCACTAAAAAACATGCACTGATTGAATAAATGAATAGTAATATAGCCATAGAGAATAGCACTTAGCATGCATGATTAAATTCATTATTTTATAATAGTAAACATGACATTTAAATAGTTTATGAAGTTTTAAAGCTGCAAGGATCTAGTTTATTAAAATATGAAACCTGTGTTGCATATCTGTATTATTTACCATTTTTCCCTACTTTGTTATCCCAGTAATCTGATCTTCTGTGTTTTTCCATTATCTCATCCTTAATTTTTGCCTCCTTTGTAGTCTCATGCTTCTCACTCTATCTCCTTTAAAGAGATTTGAAGAAAAATATATCATATACATTAACCCATTGTAGTTAGTATGTCTAGTCCTCTTTATTACTTTGTGTAATTCCAGGTTTCTACAGTCGAGCTGAAATCATTTCTCTTGTCCCCTGGACAGGGTGCCACAATAACAGATATCTAAAGCTGTCATTGGCCACCATGTGAAGCCTGGATATGGGACTATCCCAGGGACAGAAGAGCCCACATTTGTATCCTGGTGATACCCTTTGAGCCCTAAACTGAGTTTCACCCAAAGATAGAATTAGTCTTTACCCACTGTTGCTCAAATTTTACTATGCACCAGAAAAACCCAGAGGGCTTGTTAAAGCAGATGACTGAGTCCCACAGTCGGACCCACTGATTCAGTGAAGCTGGCTTGGGGCCTCAGAATTTGCATTTCTAACAAGTCCCCAGTTGGTGCTGACTCAAAAACCACATTTTGAAAACCACCCTAAATATTTCAATCAAGTAGCCAGTTAATAGTAATTTTTTTCTTAAGTATTTGGGTTGGGTTTTCTACTACTTGGATCCCTCAAAAGTGTCCTACCCAATATACCTGAGTATCTGAAATACACCTACACCCAATAGAAGTTTGAATTATTCCATCTGATTTAGTGTTTATATATTTAAAAGTATATGAAGGGAAGTCATTAGAAAATTATTACACAGACAAGGAAGATTTCACACTATATTTAAGGTTTTTATCTACTTTTGTTTCTTTTTAAAATTTTTTATTAATTTTTAGAGGGAGGGGAAAGGAGGGAAAAAGAGAGAGAGAAACATCAATGTGTGGTTGCCTCTCATGTGGCCCCCACTGGGGACTGGGACCAAAACCCAGGCATGTGCCCTGACTGGGAATCAAACTGGTGACCCTTTGGTTCACAGCCCACACTCAATTCACTGACCTACACCAGCCAGGGCTACAGTTAAGTTTGATAGCATCATGTAATGAAATATTGGAGGTACACAAATACTAATACTTAGATTTCTTTTCCACAAAAATAATGAAAATTTCTGATATTTTGATAAGAAATTTCATTACTGATAATTTTAAATTAAAGCTATTTTTACATAATGAATATAATTAAGACAGAACTTTTTGAGGTACTGTAAAAATAACGCTACACTCAAGAGTTGTAACCAGTGTTTGCTTAACATACAACCTATAATTTCCTTTTTTAAAATATATTTTATTAATTATGCTATTACAGTTGTCCCATTTTCCTCCCTTTATTTCCTTCAACCCATCATAATCCCTCTGACCCACATTCCCCCCATTAGTTCATGTCCATGGGTTGTATATATAAGTTCTTTAGCTTCTACATTTCCTGTACTATTCTTAACTTTCTCCTATTTTCTACCTACCATTTATGCTATTTATTCCCTGTACCTTTTCCTCCACTCCCCCTCTTCCCTTCCCCACTGATAACCCACCATGTGATCTCCATTTCTGTGATTCTGTTCCTGTTCTAATTGTTTGCTTATTTATTTTTTTTAGTTTTGTTGTTTTTTTAGGTTCAGCTGGAGATAGTTGTGAATTTGTTGTCATTTTACTGTTCATATTTTTTGTCTTCTTTTTCTTAGATAAGTCCCCTTAACATTACATATAATAAGGGCTTGGTGATGATGAACTCCTTTAACTTGACCGTATCTGGGAAGCACTTTATCTGTCCTCCCATTCTAAATGATAGCTTTGCTGGATAGAGTAATCCTGGATGTAGGTCCTTGCCTTTAATGACTTTGAATACTTCTTTCCAGCCCCTTCTTACCTGTAAGGTTTCTTTTGAGAAATCAGCAGACATTCTTATGGGAATTCCCTTGTAGGTAACGGTCTCCTTTCCTCTTGCTGCTTTTAAGATTCTCTCATTATCTTTAATCCTGGGCAACTTAATTATGATGAGCCCTGGTGTGTGCTTCCTTAGGTCCAACTTCTCTGCTACTCTCTAGCTTCCTGCTTCCTGGAAGTCTATTTCCTTGGCCAGATTGGGGAAGTTCTCCCTCATTATTTGTTCAAATGAGTTTTCAATGTCTTGCTCATCCTCTTCTCCTTCTGGCACCCCTATGATTTGGATGTTGGAACGTTAAAAGTTGTTTCAGGGATTCCTAAGCCTCTCCTCATTTTTTTTTTTGTAATTTTTATTTCTTCATTCTGCTCTGGTTTAATGTTTATCTCTTCTTTCTAGTCCAAACTATTGATTTGAGTCACGTTTTTTTTTCCCTTCACTGTTGTTTCACTTTATTTCACTTTTCATAGCCTTCATTTTTTCCTCTATTTTGCAACCATACTCAACCAATTCTGTGAGCATCCTGATTGCCAGTGTTTTGAACTGTGTGCGTCTGATAGGTTGGTTATCTCTTCATTACTTAGTTGTATTTTGGGGGGTGCTTTGATCTGTTTTCATTTGGGCCATATTTCTTTGTCTTGGCACACCTGTTACATAGTAAGGGGTGGAGCCTTATGTATTCACCAGGGTGGGGTAACTCACGTCGTTGTGCTGTGTGCTACCCACAAGCAAATTGGGCCCTTCTACTACTGATTCCCAGGTGGATGGTTTTGTGTACGTTCTAAGACCCTGTGGGTCTCTCCAACAAACTCTCCTGTGAGCCTGGGAGTTCCTCCTGCCACCTCAACCCCCAGACGTTTTTTCAGTCAGAGGTTTTGAGGCTTTATTTCCCCATGTTGGAACTATGAATCTTGAGGTCTGTCCTGCTCCCCAGTTGTTCCTTCTGGTCTACTCACATGTAAATGTGGGACCGCCCACTCCACCAGAAGCCACCAGTCTTCTCCACCTGGCTACTCATCTCTGCCCCTCCTACAGGTCTGGATGAATGTTTCTTATTTAACTCCTTGGTTGACAGACTTCTATACAGTTCAATTTTCTGTCAGTCCTGATTGTTTTTGTTTCTAAATTTGTTGTTGTCCTTCCTTTGGTTGTGCAAGGAGGCACAGTGTATCCACCTATACCTCCATTTTGGCCAAAAATACAACCTATAATTTCATTTCTCATCTATCTCTCGCAACCCTAATGAGAAATGGTTATCTATATCTAAGGAGTCAAGTTGTTCTAGATGCTGACAAATAAAAATATATATTTGAATAATTCTAGAAACTTATCCTAATATGATATTTGAGAGAAAATGAGTTGAACTCAGGAAGTGTAACTTCTTAAAATCTTCTCAGCTCCTAGTATATGCTGATCACATGACAAATTGGCAACCTTTGGGAGTTGATGTAGTCTTTGACCACTATTTGCTCCTTTCAGAGGGCTGCATTATAAACAACTGTTCCTCATCCCTTTCCCCTCAAAAATATTGGCTCCTCAACTTCCTATTTCTGACCCTAATATATCTTCCTCCCCTCTCTCAAGTGAGAGAAATTTGAACGAGGGAAGGGTCTGGTGCTTAGCATCAGAGCAGGGCAAGGATTTTCTACATATGCATGGATTAACCCTTTAATTTCAAATCATGAAGAGGCCCAGGTATCTCTGGGGTGAAGGTGGGGGGTTGCAGGACTCAGACTATTTGAAAACCAGTATGACCATAACAGTTTACATTTCCTCCCCCATACCAGTTCCTACTCCTGTCACTTTTACTATATAACAAACTAATTGGCATCATTCTTTCCCTTTTCTTGCTATGGTCAACAACAGCATTCAGGATATTATTAGTTTTTACTCTTGGCTACTAACATAGCCTTCTTACTATTCTCTCCATTTAAAGATTTTTCTTTTTTCACTTATCCTAAGATCACTGTCCCTGAAATTTCTATCTGGAAGGAAATTCTCTGCTTACCATCACTTGCCAAGGGCTGTCCACAGTCATTTTATGGCATGGAAAGACTTTCTATGAGCTGCACCCCTACCCTTTATCTCTTCAGGCTTTTCTCAGATAACACTTCAGAAAGGATTCATTTATCTAAACAAGCAAGACTACTACACCTGGTGTTTTACCTTCAAATGTTGCTTATTTTCACCCTCTGATTAGAATTGCTATTCCTATCATACCCACTAGTTAATATCTTATTCATCTTCAAAATAGCTCAAACACCTTCTGTGTGAGGCACTTTATATCTCTTTATACTACAGCATACTATAATTTAAACCTACTACTACATTTCCCATGGAAAATAATCATATATTTTAATTTTATAACTCCTATAGCTACTAATCCAGGATCTAATCCATAGCATTGGCTTAAAATATAGCTAGTGATTGAACAAATTATATAATGTGTACATATACAGCACACATATGTACATCTCTTATTTTATATGTATATATTAGTCCTTGGCTTTTCATAAGAAAACAGTCCATTTTAAGAGTTTCAACTCTTAAAGACACTAACTAATTTATACAAACTTTCCAATAATTATACACATTTTTGTCAAAAATATTTATACTCAGCCCTGGCTGGTGTAGCGCAGTGGATTGAGCGCGGGCTGGGAACCTAGCGGTCCCGGTTCGATTCCCAGTCAGGGCACATGCCTGGGTTGCGGGCCAGGTCCCCGTGAGGGCCATGTGGGAGGCAACCATACATTGCTGTTTCTCTCCCTCTCTTTCTCTCTCCCTTCCCCTCTCTCTAAAAATAAATAAAAATAAAATCTTTAAAAAAATATTTATACTCATATGGACTTCCAATAGAACTAAGTATTTTAGATTTCAAAATCAATCAAAAGTTATGAAAATTAATCCCTAAAGGACATATAGTTCTTCATTAGAAACACAAAATATATTCTGTATTGAATTAATTAAATACATAACAGCGTTGTCAATTAGTTCACAGTGGTTGATTAGCCAACCAATGGCTGTATTGACAGCTCACACAATTTAAAACTGCTTACATTCTCCTTTATTCTTAAATAAATTAAATTCTATTGTTGTTTAACCCTGGCTGGTGTGGCTCAATGGATTGAGCACTGGCCTGTGAACCAAAGGGTCACCAGTTCAATTCCTAATCAGGACACACGCCTGGGTTGCAGGCCAGGTCCCCAACAAGGGGCACATTAGAGGCAACCACACATTGATGTTTCCCTTCCACTCTCTAAAATAAATAAATAAAATCTTTTAAAAATTCTATTGTTTAAAACTCTGAAAAACAGAAATCTAGATAATATCAAATATGTTGACCAATTCCAATGCTTTTTTGAAGTTCACAGATGATAAAAGAAATTTCAAAAGTAGCTTATTGAAGGAACCAAATACATTATGCTGCATAAAACATGTTTAAGGTAGAAAAAGCATGGAAATTTAAAAAAGAGTAATTTAACAAAAGGTAAATAAATGGCTTACTGAATGTGCATATGAAAACAGAAATCATTGAACCTGTCTTGTGACATGTGTCAGTAGTTTGGTTTTCAACAAACAACTGTTTTATGGAATTTGGAGCATGCATTTATACAAAAATCAGTTGGAAGTTGCTATAACATGACATATTGAGTATATTTAAGTACCACATAAATGAACATTTCCCTTTTGACCCATTGGACAGTAAGGCTATATTTAAGAAATTCATTTTCACAAGATTGAGATGAATTCCCTCATCACATTATTAGCTCTGAGTATATTTTTGCTTTTCAATTTTCTTACCCCCTTATAGAAATCCTCAGGATGCCAATATAATTCTCTGCATAATTAATTTAGGTACACTTAAAAACAAAACATATTTATCTCCAAAATAAATCTGTGTCAGATATTTACAATCCCATCAACCAACTAATTTCCCTGAGGAGCCACCATATTTGAATGCCTATGTTAAATGCTGCAGCTGATAGAATTGTTGCTGTCAATAACTTAACTCCAAACAAGTGAGAAAAATAGAACTAGAGACACGGAAATAAAGAACAAACTGACAGTGACCAGAGGGGAGGGTGGAAGAGGATAACGGGGTAAAGAATGAAAAAGGTCAAGGAACATGTATAAAGGACCCATGAACAAAAACAATGGGGGTGGAGGATTGCAAGTGGAAGATGGAGGGTGGGTAGGGCAAGGGAGTGTAATGGGGGGAAACGGGGACAACTGCAATTAAACAACAATAATAAAAAATATTTAAAAAAGAAATTTTAAGATTATAAACAAAAACATATGCCACCTGGCAAAAAAAGCAAAAGAAAGAAAAAGAAAACTTAACTCTGTCCTGCCACACCAACTTGCAGAACACAGGAGAAGGCAGAGCACAGTTACTGGGGTTGGCCATGTGGCTCCTTTTGCCTAATGGTATGTGGATATAAAGTTCAGGTATACAAAGCCTTAAGGAACATCAGCTATTTCTTCTCACCCTCCAGTGTTCCTGTAATCTGTCATGACATACGCCTACCCCGAACAGCATAAGAATAATGTGGAGCCTCACCTGGAGCTTGGAATCCAGTGTTGCCCAGCTGAATTATAGCTGAACTGCACACCCAGGAGTAGGACATAACTTTGATTTCGGTAGTTTTTTGTAAGCCACAATATTTTGGACTTGTTTGTAATGTACCATTCCTACAGCAACAACAATAAAGTTCTAAAAGAGACTATTAGATAAAATTCATTCCTGCCTTTGAGAACTATAGATTGGAATAATGTGGGATAGCCTAATGATAATACCTATAACAATAGTATGTGTAGTCCCTAGCTAGGTAGCTTAGTTGGTTAGAGCCTCATCCAGACACACCAAGTTTATGGGTTTGATACCTGGTCAGGGCACATACACGAATCCAACAATAAATGCATAAATAAGTGGAACAACAAGTCAGAAAAAAGTGGTAAGGGTAACTGCTACTGAGCAATTACTGAATGCCAAGGATTTTCCCAAGTCCTTGTTTTCACTGTGAGATGAGGAAACATAAGCACCAGAAAGTTGATTAACTGCCCAAGATCACATAGTTCATGACAAACAGCCAATTTTTAAACCCACATGGTCCTTCTCTTTGAATTATTCTCACTAATTTGCCTCTCACACTTCCACATTTGAAAAAAATTAATCATTGTGGATTAATACTGCATATGTTAATTCAAAATTGCAGAAGAGAAATTAAAATATTCTTGGGCACTGTGCTAAATGGTGTAAGTCAATACAAGAGTGACTGATTGCATAGCGTTTGCTGTAAAAAAAATGTGATCTTAAATATTCCATTAATCTTTCTCAGGCTCAAGCCTTTATCTTTAGAATGGCAAAATTATCTATCCAGTAGATTTATTGTAAGAAGTTAGCACCGTACAAGAGGCATATAGCAAATCTTAAATAAATGTTAACTGTATTATCATTACCATATTTCAATTCCATAGTAACACTATGGGATACACTTATTATAACTAAACAAAAATTTTAAAGTGTATCCCAAGGGATTTTTTCATAGACCATTAATTGCCATTCTCCTCCAAACACCCCATACACATCATTCATTAGTCGTTCTTCAAACTCATGCTAGGTTGACTAGTTAAATTGTCCATGGAGAAGGTAGACAAGACTATAATTTTTGACACCTACACACTCAGGATGAATTTCAAGATGTATACAAATATTGTTTTATTGCAATCTATTAGTCTGTGTGCAGATAGTTGAGAATTAAACAAATGCCAAATCCACTCTATAGAATACTAATGCCTGTATTACAATACCATGCAGGCACTGAACACCCATTAAATAATAACTCAGGGAAGTGAAAGTTCTTAAAATTCTCAAAGAAAGAAGAGCTTTCAAGGTAACAGGACTTTTCTCTTTTGTGTTCACCTGTAGGAAAGGAAAATCTTTCCACCTCTTTCTTCAACCTGCAGTCCCACTGGATTCAGCGCCTGCCTTGTTCTGATGGTTCTAATCCCCCACTAGATGCATTTTTGGAGATGTTTAATAAATTCTTACTGAATTTAATAACTGAGGCTTAGAGTAAACTCTTGAGATAATCCAATCAAAGTTATTTAGTTTTCAATAGGCGTTTTTCTTCCCTCACCATGCATTTCTGTTAATTCATATCTCTCTGTTCTCAAAAAGGCAATGCATACATTAAAAATCACATGTATTTGAATTTCTAGATTTCATATTACAAATACATTAATTTCATAAGCATGAAAGATAATTTCTAATGTGGTTTATTCATAATAGCAAAATATGTAATACACAAAATAAGATTAGTTAATATCCATGAAATTAACAAATGTATATATTTGATTCTCTTATCTACCTTTTTTTCCCTTTTATAGACAAGGAAAACAAAAGGTTATGGAAGAGTTTCTCCCATCGTTGACTCCAAAGAATCCTTATTTAAATAATAGTTGGTGCTAAATGCAATCACTCTAAGAATTTCAGTTACAGATGAGAGAAATGCTCTTTGTTGGTGTGACAAATAACTTAAGTCCCAGTGATTTCTGTTCCATGGACTTCTTTTGATGATAAATGGATAAGGTCCACTTTTCCATCTATTCACTTCTTTAGTTTTGATGTGCACTTCTCTGACATAAGACAGAAATGAGAGTCCAAATCTGCTTTACCATGAAAAGTAACTAACAGAATATGTATTTTTAAATATTAAAAAGAGGTTTGTAAAATTATGTTCTCATTTCAGGACTTCAAGTTCATGAAAATATTTTCATAAATATGTGGTTTCAAAACAACTTTAATATGCTTGAAGAGAAGCCATCTAATAATTTCCTCTCAGAGTTACTTAGTATGATAGTTGGAGAATAATAATTTTGACTACCTCTTAAAAGTAATATAAGAATTGAATGAACTCATATGTATAAAAATATTTTCCATCAAAGCATGCTCAAACATAAGTATTTCCCATGATTCTCTTATATTACTAACACGGCATTAATTTTAATGCTTCAATACATCCAAGCAGCAATTGAGAGAAGTCTATCCAGTATACAGCTAATAAACAAAATATTTTCTTTCTTAAAACAAATGAATTCTTTGCACATCAAGACTGTTCTTAGAGTCTATATAACTACTGATGTTAACCAAGAAAGCAAAAAAAAAAATAGTCCATATTGTGTTTGGGATGAAAAATATTTAAATGGCCAAATCATTTTGTTTAGAAAAATAACTAGTTCTGCATATTTTGCACAGCAGAAAATAAAAGCTTTGAAATAGCAGTAGTGACCAGTTAGGAAATGTATTTACCATGTTTTGATGTTCTGATGTTGGCTCTTTACCACCCAACTGGCACAAATTTAGTTAATGCCTTGTTATAAGAGAAGTTTCTAAGCAATACCAAAACTCATTGACTTTAAAAAATCGGGGGGCCACCATTCCCTACAGAGTATGCAGACACAATAATACAACAAGAAACTAGAGTAGGTAACTATTCACTTGGAATAATTTCATGTTGGAACTAGTGACTGTGTACAATTAGGCTGAGAGGGCTCTTGGCATAGAAAACCATCTTACATTACAGTTTAGGACTGGGGTGATACAAGGTCAAGCCAGTGAACATCCTTATAAAAGGTCTTATTTTTCTTTTTCCTTTATAAAGCCATCATTCTTCTTCACAGCCCTAAGTAAGATGATTTAGAGCAGACAGAAGAATGAGTTCTATTACAAAATATAGTTTGTTATTTGCCAGTAAATGTGATCCTTGAAAAGACAAAGCATTCTTTTCCAAAGAAAATGAGATTTGCAACTTTCTTGTGGTTCTCTACCATTATCAACTTAAGAGTTAATCGAAAATAGCTTGAGAATTTACTTGTGTGAGGACCTAAAAATGCCACCTGGTACTTTCAGCACCAGTAATACTACACTTTTCCCTTTCTAAAAATCCCACCTGGTACTTTCAGCACCAGTAATACTACACTTTTCCCTTTCTCAGATGTGACCCTTGACCTTGAATCACACACCAGGCCTTGGCACCTAAATTTCCCTAAGAAAAAAGGCTTCAGATCTTTTAGTTCCAACTGATTTGAAGTTTCCCTTTGCCTAGATCAACAACATTTGAAGACACGTTTATTAACAGTTCTGTTGGCTGGTAACTTCCTCCCTCATACTTTGGAACCCAACTTCCTCTGGTGGAAATGTCTATGTGCAGGAGCAAAAGCCAGAATACTAGATAGCTGTGTGCATGTATGTGTAGAAATGTGTGTGCACAATGTTAAATTGGTGTTTGAAAATACTGTTTAAAGTCTTCTATATCAAAAAACAAAACACGCAATAACAAAAACCGGAAACATCCAGAATGTTCAATAATACTCAGAGTTTAACAGAAAATATATTCACTCTACAGAACATTATATGCTTATTAAAATTCTGAATTATACATATTATTGAACTATATTGATGATCATAATATATTCTTAAAGAAAAATTTTAATAGTGTATTATTAAACTAGAATGATAGCTATGGCATATTCTTTTTAAAGAAAGAGAACAAGTGAGAGAAACATATCTGTGTATATGTGTGTATGTATGTGTGTGTTTGTGACACACATATTTATATAACCTAAATTTAATATTGACTAACACCAAAAACTATAATTAAGACAAAGACTAAAGAGGAGTCACCATGCACACATATTTGATGTACTTGAACTAAATTATATGAGCTTAGGCATTTAATGTACATATTTGACAATAAAAGAAGGTAGAATAATAATTTAACAGTGTAAAGATTCTGTCATTTCATTCAGTGAGCAGAGGCCCCAAGTGGGTGTGAAATGGGAGTGTGAAAGTGTCGTTATCTCCGTGGGCTGAGGTTCTTGATACATATCTTTTTGTTTGAGCATCTCACTAGGCTGAGGGCCCCAATAGAACAATACAGATAAAACTCATTTAATACCCAGCCCCAAACCAAAACTGTCTTCCTACCATGGAGTAAACATTCATTTACTGTGCTACTGTTTGGCATGCTAGATTAACTAAGCGATGATGTAATGAACTCAAACATGGAGCCTTCCTTTGTCAGGACAATATTTAAAC
Organism: Micronycteris hirsuta; assembly: GCA_004026765.1. Classification (NCBI taxonomy): domain Eukaryota; kingdom Metazoa; phylum Chordata; class Mammalia; order Chiroptera; family Phyllostomidae; genus Micronycteris; species Micronycteris hirsuta. The sequence goes on from PVJI01013432.1 coordinate 33,578, forward strand.
TTCAAATGTCTAATCTTTGTGCTGATATAGAACCTGTTCTCTGCCTAAAATACAACCTTACTATTTTTATTCACACACACACACAGTGTGACATTTTGTAGCTAACATGCATTATGTTTTAATAATTTTAATATATATACAAATTTAAAATATAAGTAATTTAATACATCAATAATTTACACCTTCTCTCTGGTAATTTAATTTCTGGCAACCAGATTTTTAAATATTATACCACTATTTCCTAGAAATAATAACCTCCTAAAAACTGCTAGGTAAAAAAATAGTATTTGTTGAATATATGAAGAAGTACAAGGAATATACACCCATCACTGGTCACTTAGTTACTAGTAATACATTGAAACAAAGATGTTTTCACTTTTTTCTTAAAATAATACCCTTAGAGGTTCTGGGTTTAATAGCAACAGTCATAATGACTATCATTCAGAGTTATGATTATGTGTCAGTTATTTTATTAAGTGTTTCATTTCTCACTTAAACTTTACAATAACCTTCCTCAGAGTGTTCATTGTACCCCACTGTCAAGATGAACAAACTGAGTCTTGCAGAGTTCACCCAACCTGTCCAAATAGCAGGTAAGCTGGTGTGTGTCCCAGCCCTACTGGCCTATGAGCTCAAGCTCTCAACCTCTATACGTATTCTACTCTTGCCCTATTTTAATAGATTTGAACTTGTTAAATAAAACCACTGTTTCAAATAGGGTTACACTTAGATGCCAATGACAGAAACCCCCCAAATGATAGGGAAAACAAGATAAAATTATTATTCTTATGTGCAAAAGCAGTCCAGGACTGTTGTGGCAGCTCAAGAGTGTCCCCAAAAAGCCATATTCCTGTCTTGTGGCTAAGCCATCCTCATAGTTGGCCACCGTATTCATCTCTTGACTGAAAGGGCGGGTGGTATTCCAAGTGGGAAAGGTGGACAGGCAAAGCAAATACCTCCCTGCAAGTGAGCTCCCTTTTAGTCTACCAACAGCCCCTCTGCTTACATCTTTTTGGCCAAGATTTCCACCCCATGTCCACACTTAGCTTTAAGAAGGGAAAAACATTGAAAAACTGGGATTTTTAAGAACTAGAATGATCACTGTTAAATCTTATATTTTTACATTTCTGTGATTACACAAACCCACCTCCTTTGTCTGCAGAACATTCAGTAAGTACTCAAACCTTGATTTTGTTTTGTGTTGTGCTGACTTTTCCATTTTTGTAAGTTGAAGAAATAGTTTCTGGGATCAACCTACTTGAGAATAATACTTTGGAGTAAATAAGGTAACAACCTGGAAATAGAGATATGTCATTAAAGGTAAAAGTCAGAATCAGAAATGCAGTGAGTATAAGCCCTGTGAATTTGCAAAGACCTTGATGTTTCCAATAAAGAAAAAAATTTAAATTCTACATTCAAAGACTAATCATAAAATATTGAGGGTAGGGCCATGAAACCTTCCATCCAATCAAGTATGATGGTATAAATCCAGGTAAGATTGCAGGGACAGAAACAAAAGTCAAGCTCCTGCAACAGAAACTTAACCATGTGGTGAGTGGAGCATGAGCGTTGGTTGCTCATTCTCATCCTGAAGTCACCAGGGCTGAAAGCTCACCCAGCCTTGACACTGTGGAGCAAACATGTTTTACAAGGTGAAATAGCTCCAAACACTCACTGACAGGCAAGGGAGGAAATGTGAAGCATAGACTTAAACCTGTAGGTATATGCAATATAAAAAGAAAATCACTTTCTGGGGAGTAAATATTTTAGGACCAAGTATTAAGCTAGGGTAAGAGAAGAACATCATAAATTAGCATGATAACTCAAATGAGTTAGTAATTACTCCTATGTTTTAACAGTATTACTATCCTTATTTGATACTATTATTGTCCCCATTTCATATATAAGGAAATGGAAGTTGTGAGTATTATACTAACTAGCTCCACAGTTCACATTGAACCTAAGCAACTGCTGAACTATATATCACTTTTCATAATCTGTACAAGAAACCTAGTGTTCCTTCTAAGAATTAGTGTGGGAAAGATTAAGACCAGGGAAATTAGATTATGAGAATAAGCTCTGAAAAGGAGGAAAAGACTCAGTACTTGCATCCTGAATGGAGCATAAGAACAGCCAAGTACAAATAAAGTTGGAACCTCTCTTCCTCACCATTCACACATAATGGCATTCCTCATGTTTTACAGGAGGTCGGCTATGGTAGAAAGAACAAGGGCCACAAAGATGTCCACATCCTTGCTCACAGCTTCTGTAAATATATTACCTTACTTGGCAAAGGAGACTTTGCTGATGTGATTAAGATTACAGATCTTCAGATGGGAAGATTATAATGGATTATCTGGTTGGGCCATATCTAATCACAAGTCCTTAAAAGTAAAACATTTTTCCAAGCTTGGTGAGAAAGGATGCAACAATGGAAGAAGCTCAGAAAGATGGCATCATGAGATGGATCTGACACCCTATAACTGGTTGTAAGATGTGAGGGTATACATGCAAAGGACACAAGAGAGTCATCTAAGAAATCAAAGAGACCCCCAACTGATAGCCAGCAAAGAAAAGGGAACCTCAGTCCTATAGCCACATAAAACTAAGTTCTCTCAACATTGAATGACCATGAAGTGGATTTTCTCTGAGAATCTCCAGAAAGGAACAGAGCTTGCCAACACTTTAGCCTTGGGAGACTCCCATCAAACATCTGACATACAAAACTATAAGAAAATATGTTTGTGTTTGTTGTTTAAGCAACAGGGTTTGTTTTAATTTGTTATAGCAGCAATAAAAAACTAATAAAATGGCAGGAGATGGAATTTAGGAAAATGCCTTACTTCCTAACTCCCCAGACAAGGAGTTCTTCAGAGAAAAAAGTCATATCTGGGATCTCTGTTTCTATGGCATTGATCACCCACCTTCAAACCCTGAGCTTCACGAGTCACAGGTCTTATTTAACAATCTGTGTCTTAGGCCCAGAGAGCTGAGTAACATTTTGCCAGGGTAACAATACACAGAGACATGGGATGTCAGTTTTAGCATCATGTCTCAAAATATATTGAAGAATTTTGAGAACCCTGTGAAGGAAGCTTATGCTTTGTGAATTTAAAACTTATAACACAAATAATTTTGCTCCCTTGTGTTCCCCTCTCTTTCCAAGGAAATTTTACTTAAAAAAATAACTGCTGAATTTGTCACACTGACATTATTTGATCTAGGTACCATACTACTAAAATGTGCTCCTCTAGAATGTCAAGGTGTGGAAATGACCTGGCCAAAGGCCAACATATTTTGGTCTCTGTGGTTGAGCTTCAGAGTACTGTCCAAATAAAGCAATAGTAGTTGAGAGAAAGTGGTATATAGGTCTGGTACTTTTCTGAGGATGAAAAACCTTTAAATTTTATGTGTCACTTAGGGTAAGAAAATATACATTTATCCAAAATGGATGAACCTAAGGGAGTAGAGCTCAAGTAAGAGGTTTGTATGAAGTGGGTGAGTGAGTTTAATCATGAGGGACTCCTAAATATGTTCTCCAGAACTGCAGGAGGTGTTAGGACCACAATGAAAGCACATGAAAGGGGGCAATCGAAGTCTGTCTGTTCAACACATTTCTTTACTGGAGAGGGTATTAAAGAACAGGTTTTAACAGTGTTTAAAGTTCATCATAATTCTAACTTTATTCTCTCTGTGTTGGACTGCAATTTTAGTGACATATAAACTGAGTTCCTCCTCAAGTGTCTACCCCAATCTGCTCTGCCATTGGGCACCACATTAATTCTCATGAGTCTGAGCACTGACCAGGTTTCCCATATTCAAACACTGTTGCTCCCACATGATGTTTAACTGAGCACAAAATTCGTATCCAGGTTCAAAGTCCTCCACAATATGTCAATCTGTAACTCAATATATCTTCCACTACTTTCCCCACAGCCCTAAGATCCAGCCAAGCCAAACCTAGAATCCCTCACTATTCCCCAAACACACCCACATAGTTTTCTGCCTCTAAACCTTTGCTTGAATTTTTCTTCAGTCAAAATTCCAACAGTCTACCCTTTAGATTAAAAACTTCCCAAAACTTAAAGGTGTGTGTGCTACCACATTCTCAAGAACTTTTAACTATAATACCACAGTATTTAACTTCTGCCCTAAAGGAACCTTCATAGAAATTTGTAGAAATTATATTTTGCATTGCATTATAGGTATTTGATAGTTCTCTTGACTTCTCTCCTCAATGGGAAACTCTCCTCACCTTTATACCCACTTTGACAACAGAGATATACAGCACTTCATAAAGATTTCATAAATTGAATTTAGGTAGCTCTTCCAAGTTACTGAAACTAAAACTCTCTTAAATAATACACACATATATATATACATACATACATACATATATAACTTAAAAGAGTAATATATATTATATATAATTCATTTTATATAATATATACTTATATATCTTTATATATATATATATATATATTTATATAAAAAGTGATTAGAAAAGATGTTTAGGAAACTGATGTTTTGTTTAAGTGAAATCGTAGCTGTTCAGGGGGGTTTCCAGGGATGCATTGAAATATTAACTGAAAGTTTGTTTTTATGTAACTGAACATTTTATTATTCTCTAAGATATATTTCATTAGAACATAACACCCACAGGAACAATCATTAGGTCAGGCTTTATGATATTGAAGTTTAAAGAAGATGCATGAGACATGAACAAGTGGACACTGCAAGAAATAGACCACTTTCGATCTTGTAAATGTAATCACTTTCAACTAGCTCAAACTAAAATAAGTATGTTTCTTGTGATTCAAAGTATTAGAATTTCAGTGGACTAATATTTAAAAGGACATAGTGTAGCTGATACAGCTACTCTGAGGCTGGACCAAAATAGCTACCCTTGCTTGACCCTTTGAGCTTTGGATCAATAGCAATAGGCCAGGACTACACTAAGAAAACTAAATTGCTTTCACTGAGTCAATTGCCCAACATATACAAAGCCAGGCCATCTATCTATCATCTATCTATCTACCTGTTTATCTATCTTCTATCATCTGTTACATCTGGCTATCTAATCTATCCATCTTTTTGTCCGTCTGCCTATCCATACTAGCTCACCTTTTATGTGTTTCTGTAATAATATTAATATATACTGAGCACTGACTTTGTGCAAAACGCTCTATTTTTAAATATATTTTATTGATTATGCTATTACAGTTGTCCCATTTTCCCCCTTTATTCCCCTCCACCCCACACCCCTCCATTCCCCGCCTTTTAGTTTTTGTCCATGGGTCATACACATAAGTTCCCTGGCTTCCACATTTCCCATAATATTCTCAACCTCCCCCTATCCATTTTCTATCTACTGTTTATGCTACCTATTCTCTGTACTTTCTCCTCCTCTCTCCCCCTCCACTCCTCTGTTGATATCCCTCCATGACTTATATAAATCCCTTTAACATTTCAAATACTAAAGGCTGGGTGATGATGAACTCCTTAAACTTGACCTTATCTGAGAAGCACTTTATCTGCCCTTCCATTCTAAATGAAAGTTTTGCTGGATAGAGTATTCTTGGATGTAGGTCCTTGCCTTTCATGAGTTGGTATACTTCTTTCCAGCCCCTTCTTGCCTGAAAGGTCTCTTTTGGGAAATCAGCTGACAGTCTTATGGGAATTCCTTTGTAGGTAACTGTCTCCTTTTCTCTTGCTGCTTCTAAGACCCTCTCCTTATTTTTAATCTTGGGTAATGTCATTATGATGTGTCTTGGTGTGTTCCTCTTTGGGTACAACTTCTTTGGGACCCTCTAAGCTTCCTGTACTTCCTGTAAGTCTTTTTCCTTTGCCAGATTGGGGAAGTTCTCCCTCATTATTTGTCCAAATAAGTGTTCAATCCCTTGGTCTTTCTCTTCTCCTTCTGGCATCCCTATGACCTGGATACTGGGACATTTAAAGATGTCCTGGAGGTTCCTAAGCCTCTCCTCATTTTTTTGAATTCTTGTTTCTTCCTTCTGGTCCACACTGTTGATTTGAGTCCCAGTTTCCTTCTCTTTCCTATTGGTTCCCTGACATTTCCCCTTATTTTCTTTAGCATATCTTTAATTTGTTCATCTAATTGACCAACTTATTCCAATTTTGTGAGCATCATGATTACCAGAGTTTTGAACTCTTGGTCACTTAGTTGTACTTTTTCCAGACCTTTGTTCTGTTCTTTCATTTGGGTCATTTTTTTTTTCCTCAGCACACCTGTTACTTTAAGGGACAGAGCCTTAGTTGTCCACCAGGCGGGGCTATCTACTTAGTGGTGTGTGTGACCCCGACTGAGGGGGTGTGGCCTGGGAGGTAATAATGGTGCTTGCTATGCTCTTCCCGGCTCCGAGTCACTTTCTCCTCTCCTGTGTGGCTGAGAGTTGCTCCCACTGCCGCCTCAACCCCCACAGATATTTTCTGCTCTGCTCCCCAGCTCCTTCTCCCAATTTATCTGCATGCGGGAGTGAGGGATGTCCCAGTCCAGCAGTCTCGGCCCCACTGTTTCCCGTGGGCTTCTCCCACTGCACCAGCAGCTTTTTGGCCAGGCGCACCTTCTGTGAGTCTCTCCAGGCAAACTGCCATCTGGTCACGTGCTCTCTGCCTGGCTCTACTCCGCTTACCAGTCTGGATGAACGTGTCCTCTCTAACTCCTTGGCTGCTGGACTTCCACTCAGTTCGATTCTCTGTCCATTCTGGTTGTTTATTTTCCTTTGTAAATTGTTGTTTTTCCTCCTTTGGTTGTGCGAGGAGGCACAGTGTGTCCACTTACACCTCCATCTTGGCCGGAAGTCACAAAACACTCTTTTAAGTGTTTTACATATTGTAAACCTCACAATAATTTTTTAAGTATTCTTATTATCCCATTTTACAGATGATGAAATAGAGTTTAAGTTACTGCATAAGTTTACACAGTCGATTTATATCCTGGAAAATTTCCTCCAGAGGCCAAAATCTTAACCACTGTATGATTTGCTACCTGAGCAGATTTTTGTTTATTCACAGAGTCTAGGGAGGTCTCTGAAAGCTACTCTATTTCTAGAAAGTGCCTACAGAAATTATCTTAGAGATGAAGACCCAGCTGCCCATAAAAACATAAAAGACAACCTGCTGTGTTTCTATATTACTAACTATAATATTGGAACTCCTTGTTGAAGATGAAATTGTGAAGCTAAATTTAAAGCACAAAGCAAGTGGGCAAGCTGGCAAGGTAGCATGATGGGCTGTGTGTAAGGATTTCCTTATTGCCCATGCAAACACAGAACATCAGGCAAACATAGTCACAATATTTGCAGGGACAGATTCTGCCCCAGGCCCTGTAGCACAGGCCTCAAAAGGCATCAGTCAGTTATGAAAATGGAAAATGAAAACACTTATTTCATTCAGCTTTGAGATGAATAGAAACAGTTTTCCTTCTACAGGAATACACAAGCAAACAAAACTTCGGGTGACTACTGCATTTTCTATCAGGGAGAAAGGAATGCAGTGACTAAGATGTTATGGGTGAACAACAAATAGCTTTCCATGGGAAATAAAAAAAGAGCACTATCTACCACAGCATTTCCTCTGCATGATTTTAAAGAAAGGAACCAGAGAAGCTTCTTCAATAGGGGAGTTTTATCTGATGACTCCCATAACTAGTTTCACTGGTTGAAGACTGCATCTTACTTCTTCTTTTCCAATGAAAGAACAATACAAAATGCCCTTTAAAAATGTATTCGGAACTCATGATATTGAAGAGGCCTTGCCAAAGGCAATAAAATCCAGAGAAGCTAGGTAGAAGTTGAATTTGAAATGAAATATTAGACAATAGTTAGCTTTCATCCCAAAGGGCTACCCTTAATAATACTGCAGCTTATGGGACTGATGAAGTTAAAATAACACATTGTGGCATTCACTATTTTTAAAGGGTTGAGCTGCAGCCTTCACAAGATAAACAAACCACATAGAAGCACCTGTGCTCCCCTGAATTACTTATATGACTATTTTTTCCACTGCCAAACAGTCTGCATATTAAGTATTCCCTCTATGTTCTTTTAGGCCCAGGTGCCAAGAAAAAAACATTTTGTTATAACTCATTCTTGATCTCTGCATGTTAGTGTTGGACTCTTTATTCTTAGCTACATTGTGGGTAAATAAGCTGTGGTTTTTTTCCTACAAATATGCCAAACCCTGGCTGGAATGTGCTGTGTTGTCCTTTCACTAACAGAGTGCCTGTATCACTTACAATGACTTAATTGAGGTTCTTGGCCTTAAGTAAATGGCATATTTAGGTGAAACTAGTAGAGATGGGGGGTGTTCTCTGCAAAGAAATACCTTGACCCTTTCCAAAATTGGTCCCAAATCACTCCTTAAAAATGTGCAAGGAAGTGAATTTCTTTTTGCTCCACCCTTACAAAATACAAAGTTTCACTGACGCTAAAGATTTCAAGCTGCTAAAACAATGGAAAAGCCATCGCTTCTAAGTAAATATGGACCTACTTTTTTTTCCTTGTCACAGTTCCTAATATGCACTTATATCTGTGAACTATATCCTAAATATAAGAGGACAAATAGGAGTTCAAAGACACACTTGGCCCCCTAGAATTTAGGAAAATATGTCCCTGTATTGCCTTAGTTAAAATCAACACAGGCTTATGTTCTGCAAATATTATGATCATCGTTAGTGTTTAGGGTAGAAGAATGCAGCAAAATAACTCTTGTGAGGAAGTTGAGAAGTTGAGTCTGTAATAAGAAACTAAAATACAAACAAGTGAGATTTATAATTAAGTGATTAAGTTTGAACCCCAGAGTGGAGGAAAGTGTTATAATACAATTCCAGAATTGACTAGCAAAAGAATATCTGCGCAAATGGCAATAACTTCCTTGATAGCCCAGTGAGCGAGGTCTGTCCCTACCCTTCTCCCCTGGGAGAAATGGCAGAAACCCCAAAAGAAAGTGTTTTCCTGCTCCCTCAGGAGCTGGTGTGTCACGGAGAGGAGATAGCATCCTCCCTTACCTGCACAGGTCCTCCCGTCGTAGGTCTCGCACACCCACTTGTGGCATTCACACAAGGGCCCAAAGTACACTCCTGGCTCATTCACGTGACAGATGCAGACCCCACAGTCGCACCGTCCCCGGCCATGGCACAGAGCAACCCCAGGGGGCTGCCCAGGAGCCCGGCACCGACGCTCCGACTCTGCCTGTGACAGCCTGCACGTGGCACCTGACCCGCTTCTGCATGGGGCGACAAACCACAGCAGGGCCTCAGTCAAGCACAGACACTGCTCCTGGTGCTCTGAGCCCATGTTTCCTCCCAGTTGGAGACATAGAATCCCTGGGGCCCCACTTTTCTCTGGGGGCCAAAGACCCTTTAGAGATGCTGTCTTAGCCCAGGCAAGCAGCACCACCCATTGGCTATCACTTGGGAAATGACCATGACCCAAAATGTCTCAATGATGACCTTCCCACCTAGGAATAAGACCATCTCCCATTTGGACAGAGGTGATCCAGCACTTCCCTTGGAAGTTTGTCCTGAATCTTTTATGCACATTTAGATTGCATACAAACTATTCCAAAGTATGACACTTTGCTGACTTTTCAGTCCTTTTTGAAAAGTCCCATTATTATCTGATGGCCAGGGGCAATTGTTTTATGAAAAAGAGGAAGTGAATATATAGAAACAGTTATATATGTTATGAAAGCATAGAGCACAATGCTTTCTTAAGTTACATCAGGCAGTGCTTATAAACTACTTTAAAAGTTTAGCTTTGCAATATGCCTCAAAGTCTTTTACAGAATGTAATACAAAATATAAACAGACCCATAAAATAATTCAGCCTTTTAGGCTCTGAAAATTTACAGATACTCATAGATAGAACTATGTTTAACTTATGGCAGAAATTCCTCCTGCCCTGACCAGGTAGCTCAGTTGGTTAGAGCATCATGCCACTACACCGAGGTCATGGGTTCCACAACCCGTCAGGGCATATACAAGTGTCAACCAATGAATGCATGAATAAGTGAAACAACAAATTAATGTTTTTTTCTCTCTCTCTAATCACTAAATTTAAGAAATTAAAAAATAAAATTCTTCCTGATATTTTTTGGCATAAGAGAAAATTATTTATTTATTCAGTGATTTTATTTTTCTGAAGTACAAGAAAAAGGACAGAAGAGAGGGAACACACAGCACAGCTATAAGGAAAGGAACAGAAACAGGTTGAAAACAGTTTATCCTGGGTCCAACTTTATTAACTGCTGCTGGCTTAGGGCAGCCGTCCTGCAGGCTTGAGCCCTGCCACACAAAGCAGGGCAGATCGGTGTTAAAGAATAACAAACCAAATTTACCTCAGAGATGGTGAGAAGCTTTGAGGAACAGCTGACAGCCCCACGAAGAGGAGGGATGACGCCAGCAGCAAGAAGTTCCTGAAGCCTGCAGGATGCATGCTGAGCTCCGGGGCTGTGGAGGCCAGCAGAGCTTCTGCAAGGTGGGGCTCACAGTGGGAGGCTGCAGGAGGGCGAGGTGCCACTAGCAGATGGCTGGGCAGACGGACCCACAGACACTCAGGCACTCAGGTCCGGGGCTCTACCCAGAGCTGCAAATGTCTTGATGAGCTGCCTGGGAAGATTTGGGCAGCGGCACTGCTCTGGGCGGGGTGCTTGTGCCAAACCCCTCAAGTGGAGAGTCTAGGCCGGAAAGTAATTAGAAACAGTTGTGCAAGCAGATGGTTTATTTTGACATTTAAAAAGAAATGTCCTGTTCACAGGCCCCAGAAATATTTGACAGGGGAATATTTGGGCTGGCTGATATTGAACGGACACATAAATCCCAAAATGTGAGGGTAAGGGGGAGGCTAACAATGTCAGCATGTCAGTGTGAACACTTGGGTAAGGAGGAATTCACCACATGCACTTTTAAGAAGCACTATTTGGAGTGTGAGTTGTGAGGGGCAAGCAAAATTAACAAACAAAACTTTTTCTTGTACTTGTTCCCTTTCTTTTAAATTATGATTTTTCATTTCTTAAGCCTTTAAAAAGTGTATCAAGATTCTAATTTTTCGAGCCAGTAGTTCATCACACCATACTTTTTCTTGACTTGGACAGTTCAAATTGTGCTTGTCCCAAAGTCACCACAGTCTCCTCCATGAATCAAGTACGAGGAAACAACATAAAATATCTAATTATAATATCAGTTGCACTGAAAACTAATCAGTGTCATTTATTAAGAACCTACTATGTGTCAGTCAGTATATTATATCTCTAATTGTCAAGATAACCCCACAATTGTCTACTCATTTAGAAAACATGGATTTAAGATCTATTAGGTACCAGGCTCTGTGCCAGGTAGAGAGGACACAACAGGGAAATGAGACAGGATTTGTGCTCTTGGAATCCAGTGGGTTAGTAGACATTAATCAAAACAAAAGCACAAATATAAAAGGACAAATGGTAGCAAATGCAATGAAAAATGAGTACAGTTACTTCCAGATTAGCTACAGGTACCTGATCTAATCAATATGGCGGCATTTGAGCTAATGGATGAAAGATAAATAGAAGTATTTTGGGGGTAAATAGGGAAGAGGTAGAAGGAGTAGGGAAGCATTCATATCCCCATTTTAAAGATCGAGAAACTGAGGGCAAAGAATGACCTATTGTTCAAAAGTAACTAACTTGGTCAAAATTGCACTGGAAGTTAAAACAAGATTTCAGCTAAAATCTGTGGAAACCCCACACACTGTCTGCTATATTGTTGGTCATTTGGGAAAACTGTTAGGAAGGGTTAAAGGAAAACATTTTTCCTTTGCTCTAAGAAAAGTATATTAGATGCAATGGTTTCTCGTGAATAGAACCATTCATGGTGTGACTCTATGATTTTAAAATCAGGAATAAGCTATACCAGGATGAGATTTCTCCCTGTCATTTATATCAACAGATATAAAGGACCACCTCCACCTTTCATTTGCTTGCTGGGTCAAGAAGGCAAATGAAAGTCCTCTGATCAGAGCCCAACCCTTTCCTCTTGCTTCCTGAGTCTCCATCTGCAACCAGAAGGGGCTCTGCCTGGGGTATATCCCAGCCCACACAGTTAAGCTTCCTCCAAATGACTGGTCCTTTGTCAATACACAGGCCCAGGCTGGATCTATCATGTGGTAGACAGATGGAAGAGATATGCATAGGCCAGAGAGGGATCTGGGGAGGGACTCTTGGAGTCCTGGTTTAGACGGAGTTCATGGCAGGTTCCCTGGATTATATGAACTATATAGTTCCTATAGAGGGTGTGACTGGAGGAAAGACAAGAGGGAGTCACTAAACCTGTCATACTCGAAGTAGGTTCTATGACAAACAGCATAGCGGGACCTGGGAGCTTATTAGAAATGAAAGTGCTCAGGTCCCAATCCCAGACCTACTGAATTACAGGGTGCATTTAATCAATACCCTGAGAAACCTATTTGTACATCATAATTGGAAAAGGCTTGCAAAGCCCAGGGCTGAGGGCTGAAGCCACCAGTGCCTGGATCTAAGGGTGGTGCACTAACTCAGTTCAGATATGATATCAGAACAGTTCAAGTTCTGATATCATATTCGTTCCTAGCCACATGTAACACTATGAGGACATAGGAATAGGCTCTCCTGCCAATGTTTAAAACCTTGGTGACTCAGAGAATGTGGGAACAGTAGAATAATAGCATCAATTCTAAAGCATCACTAGGAATTTGTACTGAAAACATTGGACTTTTAATAAATGAGTCATGTATTACTTTTACATATTTTCTGAGGGGAAAAAGTATCATTGTGAAATTGGGACCTGATGTGTTAAATATTTCTTTCATGAATTAAAATAATTTTTTAAACTCATAGTATTTTCATACAGTGTGGTGTGCAATGAGGAATATTATCATTAAGAGTGTGCCAGAATGGCTCTGGCCAGATGGCTCAGTTAGTTTGTCTATGGGTGGGTCCTATACACCAAAAGTTTGGAGGTTTGATCCACAACAGGGGTGCATAGGGGAGGAAACTGATCAGTGTTTCTCTCTCTCTCCTTCCTCTCTCTCTAAATATCAATAATCATATTCTTGTGTAATTTTTTAAAAAAGTGTACTGCTGTGGCGTAAAGATTGTATATACTGGTGACTGAAAGCATTTGAATTTTCAGATCATTATATTGCTGTGACTCAGAAATAATATTCCCAGTAAGTTGAAATAGTTTTATTGTGACTGATGCAGTAGAATGTCTTGGATCCACAAAAACTCTTTCAAAATAAAAGGACTAACTTAAAAATACCTCCTTTTAACCAACTTTTTATTTGTGTTTTTGTTTTTTTGCCAAAGGGAAATACCTACTATCTCCTTCTCCTAGTTTGCAGAAACTTCAAGAACATATTCTAGTGAAAGCAGATATAGAGCTTAATTGCTGAGTGGAAGGCCTGAGTTCCTCACTGACCCTGAAGTTCCTGTGACAGCTCTGGAGAAAAGGCAAAGGACAGGGTTAGATGCACAGAGGAGGGGACCTAGGAGGACCCCCAACATGTGAAACCAAACTCAAAGGAACTGAAAACACCTTAGTTCTTGAATGTAGTCCTTGACTCCTCAGGTTATAAAATCATAGAATTACACGATTCGAGGTATTTTTTTTTTAAGTTCATCTAATCCACCCTGGCTGGGTAGCTCTGTTGGTTAGAGCATCTTCCAGACATGCCCAAGTTGCAGGTTTGATCCCTGGTCAGGGCATGTACAAAGAATCAACCAATGAATGCATAAATAAGTGGAACAACAAATTGATGTTTCTCTCTCTGTCTAAAAAATTCAGTAAATAAAAAAATACATTTAAAAAAAGGACATCTAATCCAAAACTTAATTTTTTGACAATATATAGTGCAACTGCCAAATGATTATGCAGACTCATTAAGAAAACAAACATTCAGAGGAACACAACTATTTCTAAGAGTAGATCTGAAGTTTTCATACCTTGGTTTCAGATCTGCTCCATAGCTTTAATGAAAATATTTTAAGCTATAATATATGTGTACCTCAGCCCCATTTTACTCCCAAAGTAATTCCACACTTCTCAAGATAAACATTGTAACTTCTATCACTTCTTCCTTGTGTATTACAACTTCCAATGTTCAACTCTTTACCCAACTCTCATTTCCTGAGGGTTTTTGTTTGCTATGGATGCTTCTATAAAAAGAGT